>JALGBA010002968.1:0-12884 GCA_023970755.1 Azemiops feae | reverse complement strand
AACCACAGGAGGGAACTCTTTGCATGCCCTCATGCTATGCTCTTTTGTTCCTTTACTGAATTACTTTTCCTTTGCACTGATAAATGTATGATAAATTTATCCATGTTTATTAATATGCACCACTACCAGCTAATTCAGGGGTCTTCAAACTTGGCACTTTTAAGACTTGTGGACTTCAACTCCCAGGATTCCTCAGCCCTCATGGCTGGTTGAGGAATTCTGGGAGTTGAAGTCCACAGGTCTTAAAGTTGCTAAGTCTGTAGACTCCTGAGTTAGCTGGTTTGCCCTTCTGAGCTCTTCCACGTGCACACAAACACCCCCCAATCCCTTCCCTGTACCCTTAAAGACACAGAAATCAAGTGCAATGCAAGAAAATAAAGAAACAGAAAGTGTTTTTTTCTCTTTAACTGCCTCAGGCGTGTCACGTGTCACAATGTTGGAAATCTGTTCTGGAAGTTTCCGGCAATTGCGAAAAGCTTTAGCTTTTAATTAAGCCTGTTTACTTTCAAAGAAAACTTTGTAAAAGCCACAGACAGACTGAATTAAAGGGGTAAAACTAATTACATTTGTTTAAAGCGATTAAACCTTTCCTGGTGTCTTTTTTCCCCTTTCCCCACCCAAACCACGTTCTTTTTTACCCTCTCCTCTCTCCCCCTCCCTTTTCTTCAGTTCACCTCCAGCTCCCGGCAGGAGCACCAATCAGCTGGACCCAATCAGTCTCTCCTGCCGGCATCCAGCCGCCTCCTTAGGGACTTTTTTGCCCTCTTTTGGGTAAGGAACGAATAGGGCCTTAGGTTTGACCCATTTTGGGGTTAGAATAGAGTAAGGTGAACCTAAGGCTGCATTCTGATGACTTTGCCCCTAAAATAACAAAAATAGTCTTTCATATCTTGGGAAAGCCTGACTTTTCTGCCCTCTTTTGGGTAAAGAAAGACTACGGCCTGGCTTTTGACCCATTTTGGGGTTAGGAAAGAGTTAGGTCGACGTAAGGCTGCATTCTGAGGACTTTGCCCCCAAAAGACAACACAGTTTGTGATATGTTAGGAAAGCCTGATGTTTGCCCTCTTTTGGGGTAAGGTTTATTTCCTTGTGTGGCTGAATCCTGCCTTGTCCAGGAGGCACTGCTTTCTGTCCCATAGCATTAGCCTTAGGCCATCATAGGCCTTTTTAACTCGGTTTAAGTGTTTTGAAGCAGGTTTCCTTCTTCTGTGCCTGTTCGCAGCCCTTGAGGCCTCCCTTGCTCTTATTATGATTAATATCAAGGCTTTCTAAAATGTAATAATAATAATAAAGTCATTCTGATGACTTTGCCCCCAAAATAACCAACATAGTCTTTCATACCTTAGGAAAGCCTGACATTTTTGCCCTCTATGGGTAAGGAGAGACTACGGCCTGACTTTTGACCCACTTTGCGGTAAGGAAACAGTTAGTTTGACGTAAGGCTGCATTCTGATGACTTTGCCCCCCCAAATAACAAACATAGTCTTTCATGTCTTGGGAAAGCCTGACTTTTTTGCCCTCTTTTGGGTAAGGAGAGACTACGGCCTGACTTTTGACCCATTTTGCAGTTAGAGGAGAGTTAGGTCGAGGTTTAGCCGCATTCTGATGACTTTGTCCCAAAATGACCAACGCAGTGACCAACACATGTTAGGAAAGCCTGACTTTTTTGCCCTCTTTGGGGTAAGGTTTATTTCCTTGGGTGGCTGCTATTCCAAAACAACCACAGGAGCGCAGTCTTTGCGTGCCCTGTGTTATATATGGTCGCTGTAGTCCCTTTCAGGCTGCTATACATAAAATAATCACAGTAGGGCACCCTTTTCATGCCCTGTGCTATAGATGGTCTTTGTAGTCCTGTCAGGCCGCTATGCCCAAAATAACCACAGGTAGGCTCTCTTTACATGCCCTGTGCTATAGATGGTCTTTGTAGTCCCTTTCTGGCCGCTATGGCCAAAATAACCACAGGAGGGCACTCTTTGCATGCCCTCAGGCTATGCTCTTTTGTTCCTTTACTGAATTACTTTTCCTTTGCACTGATAACTGTATGATGAATTTATCCATGTTTATTAATATGCACCACTACCAGCTAGTTCAGGGGTCTTCAAAACTTGGCACTTTTAAGACTTGTGGACTTCAACTCCCAGGATTCCTCAGCCCTCATGGCTGGTTGAGGAATTCTGGGAGTTGAAGTCCACAGGTCTTAAAGTTGCTAAGTCTGTAGACTCCTGAGTTAGCTGGTTTGCCCTTCTGAGCTCTTCCACGTGCACACAAACACGCCCCAATCCCTTCCCTGTACCCTTAAAGACACAGAAATCAAGTGCAATGCAAGAAAATAAAGAAACAGAAACTCCGTTTTTTTTCTCTTTAACTGCCTCAGGCGTGTCACGTGTCACAATGTTGCAAATCTGTTCTGGAAGGTTCTGGAAGGTTCCGGCAATTGCGAAAAGCTTTAGCTTTTAATTAAGCCTGTTTACTTTCAAAGAAAACTTTGTAAAAGCCACAGACAGACTGAATTAAAGGGGGTAAAACTAATTACATTTGTTTAAAGCGTTTAAACCTTTCCTGGTGTCTTTTTTCCCCTTTCCCCACCCAAACCACGTTCTTTTATACCCTCTCCTCTCTCCCCCCTCCCTTTTCTTCAGTTCACCTCCAGCTCCCGGCAGGAGCACCAATCAGCTGGACCCAATCAGTCTCTCCTGCCGGCATCCAGCCGCCTCCTTAGGGACTTTTTTGCCCTCTTTTGGGTAAGGAAAGAATAGGGCCTTAGGTTTGACCCATTTTGGGGTTAGAATAGAGTAAGGTGAACCTAAGGCTGCATTCTGATGACTTTACCCCTAAAATAACAAAAATAGTCTTTCATATCTTGGGAAAGCCTGACTTTTCTGCCCTCTTTTGGGTAAAGAAAGACTACGGCCTGACTTTTGACCCATTTTGGGGTTAGAAAAGAGTTAGGTCGACGTAAGGCTGCATTCTGATGACTTTGCCCCCAAAATGACCAACACAGTTTGTGATATGTTAGGAAAGCCTGACTTTTTTGCCCTCTTTGGGGTAAGGTTTATTTCCTTGTGTGGCTGCTATTCCTTCCTTGTCCACTGGAGGGCACTGCTTTCTGTCCATAGCATTTATCTCTTAGGACTCATAGCCTTTTTACTCGTTTAAGTGTTTTGAGGCAGGTTTCCTTCTTCTGTGCTGTTTTCTGCAGCCCTTGGCTCACCCGTTGCCTCTATTATTATTAATATCAGGCTTCTAATAATGTAATAATAATAATACGTCATTTTCCCTTTGATGACTTTGCCCCCCAAATAACCACTAGTCCCTTTCATACCTTAGGAAAGCCTGGACATTTTGCCCTCTATGGGTAAGAGAGACTACGGCCTGCTTTTGACCCGCTTTGCGGTTAGTAAACAGTTAGGTCGACGTAAGTCTGCATTCTGTTGACTTTGCCCCCCCAAATAACAAACATAGTCTTTCATGTCTTGGGAAAGCCTGACTTTTTTGCCCTCTTTTGGGTAAGGAGAGACTACGGCCTGACTTTTGACCCATTTTGCGGTTAGAGGAGAGTTAGGTCGAGGTAATGCCGCATTCTGATGACTTTGTCCCCAAAATGACCAACGCAGTGACCAACACATTTTAGGAAAGCCTGACTTTTTTGCCCTCTTTGGGGTAAGGTTTATTTCCTTGGTGGGCTGCTATTCCAAAACACAAAAAAAACACAGGAGCACAGTCTTTTTGCGTGCCCTGTGTTATATATGGTCGCTGTATTCCTTTCAGAGGGCTGCTATACATAAAAGAATCACAGAGGCAACCTTTTTCATTGCTGCTCTGTGCTATAGAGGCTTTGTAGTCCTGTCAGCCCTATGCCCAATATAACCAGGTAGGCTCTCTTTACAGCCCTGTGCTATAGTGGTCTTTGTATCCCTGTCAGCCGCATGGCCAATACCACAGGAAGGGCACTCTTTGCATGCCCTCAAGGCTATGCTCTTTTGTTCCTTTACTGAATTACTTTTCCTTTTCACTGATAAATGTATGATGAATTTATCCATGTTTATTAATATGCACCACTACCAGCTAGTACAGGGGTCTTCAAACCTGGCACTTTTAAGACTTGTGGACTTCAACTCCCAGGATTCCTCAGCCCTCATGGCTGGTTGAGGAATTCTGGGAGTTGAAGTCCACAGGTCTTAAAGTTGCTAAGTCTGTAGACTCCTGAGTTAGCTGGTTTGCCCTTCTGAGCTCTTCCACGTGCACACAAACACCCCCCAATCCCTTCCCTGTACCCTTAAAGACACAGAAATCAAGTGCAATGCAAGAAAATCAAGAAACAGAAAGTCTGGTTTTTTTTCTCTTTACTGCCTCAGGCCGTGTCCAAGTGTCAACAATCCTTGGAAGCTGTTCTGAAGTTCCGGCAATTGCGAAAAGCTTTAGTCTTTTAATTAAGCCTGTTTACTTTCAAATGAACCTTTGTAAAGCCCAGACAGACTGAATTGAAAGGGGAAAACTAATTACATTGTTTTAAAGCGATTACCTTGTCCTGGGTCCTTTTTTTCCCCTTTCCCCACCCAAACCACGTTCTTTTTTAACCCTCTCCTCTCTCCCCCTCCCTTTTTTCAGTTCCCCTCCAGCTCCCCGGCAGGAGCACCAATCAGCTGGACCCAATCAGTCTCTCCTGCCGGCATCCAGCCGCCTCCTTAGGGACTTTTTTGCCCTCTTTTGGGTAAGGAAAGACTAGGGCCTTAGGGTTGACCCATTTTGGGGTTAGAATAGAGTAAGGTGAACCTAAGGCTGCATTCTGATGACTTTGCCCCTAAAATAACAAAAATAGTCTTTCATATCTTTGGAAAGCCTGACTTTTCTGCCCTCTTTTGGGTAAAGAAAGACTACGGCCTGACTTTTGACCCGTTTTGGGGTTAGAAAAGAGTTAGGTCGACGTAAGGCTGCATTCTGATGACTTTGCCCCCAAAATGACCAATACAGTTTGTGATATGTTAGGAAAGCCTGACTTTTTTGCCCTCTTTGGGGTAAGGTTTATTTCCTTGTGTGGCTGCTATTCCTGCCTTGTCCACTGGAGGGCACTGCTTTCTGTCCCATAGCATTAGCACTTAGGCCATCATAGGCCTTTTTAACTCGGTTTAAGTGTTTTGAAGCAGGTTTCCTTCTTCTGTGCCTGTTCTGCAGCCCTTGGGCCTCCCGTTGCTCTATTATGATTAATATCAAGGCTTCTAATAATGTAATAATAATAATAAAGTCATTCTGATGACTTTGCGCCCCAAATAACCAACATAGTCTTTCATACCTTAGGAAAGCCTGACATTTTTGCCCTCTATGGGTAAGGAGAGACTACGGCCTGACTTTTGACCCACTTTGCGGTTAGGAAACAGTTAGGTCGACGTAAGGCTGCATTCTGATGACTTTGCCCCCCAAAATAACAAACATAGTCTTTCATGTCTTGGGAAAGCCTGACTTTTTTGCCCTCTTTTGGGTAAGGAGAGACTACGGCCTGACTTTTGACCCATTTTGCACTTAGAGGAGAGTTAGGTCGAGGTTTAGCCGCATTCTGATGACTTTGTCCCAAAATGACCAACGCAGTGACCAACACATGTTAGGAAAGCCTGACTTTTTTGCCCTCTTTGGGGTAAGGTTTATTTCCTTGGGTGGCTTCTATTCCAAAACAACCACAGGAGCGCAGTCTTTGCGTGCCCTGTGTTATATATGGTTGCTGTAGTCCCTTTCAGGCTGCTATACATAAAATAACCACAGTAGGGCACCCTTTTCATGCCCTGTGCTAAAAATTAACAAAGGAAACAAATGTCTTTGTGTCCTGTCAGGGCGCCGCTATGCCCAAAATAACCACAGGTGGCTCTCTTTACTGCCCTGTCTAAGATGGTCTTTGTTGTTTTAAAAAAAGTGGGTCCCCCTGTCAGGCGCTATGGCCATATGAACCACAAGGAGGGCACTCTTTGCATCCCTCAGGCTATGCTCTTTTTTCCTTTACTGATTACTTTTCCTTTGCACTGATAGATTTATGATGATTTATCCATGTTTATTAATATGCCAACTACCAGCTAGTTCAGGGGTCTTCAAACCTGGCACTTTTAAGACTTGTGGACTTCAGCTCCCAGGATTCCTCAGCCCTCATGGCTGGTTGAGGAATTCTGGGAGTTGAAGTCCACAGGTCTTAAAGTTGCTATGTCTGTAGACTCCTGAGTTAGCTGGTTTGCCCTTCTGAGCTCTTCCACTTGCACACAAACACCCCCCAATCCCTTCCCTGTACCCTTAAAGACACAGAAATCAAGTGCAATGCAAGAAAATAAAGAAACAGAAAGTCCGTTTTTTTCCTCTTTAACTGCCTCAGGCGTGTCACGTGTCACAATGTTGGAAATCTGTTCTGGAAGTTTCCGGCAATTGCGAAAAGCTTTAGCTTTTAATTAAGCCTGTTTACTTTCAAAGAAAACTTTGTAAAAGCCACAGACAGACTGAATTAAAGGGGTAAAACTAATTACATTTGTTTAAAGCGATTAAACCTTTCCTGGTGTCTTTTTTCCCCTTTCCCCACCCAAACCACGTTCTTTTTTACCCTCTCCTCTCGCTCCCACTCCTTTTCTTCAGTTTCACCTCCAGCTCCCGGCAGGAGCAGCACCAATCAGCTGGCACCCAGTCATCTCTCCTGCCGCATCATCCGCCTCCTTAGTGACTTTTTTGCCCTCTTTGGTAGGACAGAAATAAGGCTAGGTTTGACCCATTTTGGGTTTAGAATAGAGTACTGTGAACCTAATGCGTTCATTCTGATGACTTTACCCTAAAATAAAAAAATAGTCTTTCATATCTTGTGAAAGCCTGACTTTTCTTGCCCTCTTTTGGGTAAAAGAGAGACTACGGCCGCTTTTGAACCCATTTTGGGTAGAAAAAGAGTTTAGGTCCGACGTAAGGCTTGCATTCTGATGAGTTTTCCCCCAAAATGACCAACACAGTTTGTGATATGTTAGGAAAGCCTGACTTTTTTGCCCTCTTTGTGTAAGGTTTATTTCCTTGTGTGGCTGCTATTCCTGCCTTGTCCACTGGAGGGTACTGCTTTCTGTCCCATAGCATTAGCACTTAGGCCATCATATGCCTTTTTAACTCGGTTTAAGTGTTTTGAAGCAGGTTTCCTTCTTCTGTGCCTGTTCTGCAGCCCTTGGGCCTCCCGTTGCTCTATTATGATTAATATCAAGGCTTCTAATAATGTAATAATAATAAGTCATTCTGATGACTTTGCCCCCCAAATATCCAACATAGTCTTTCATACCTTAGGAAAGCCTGACATTTTTGCCCTCTATGGGTAAGGAGAGACTACGGCCTGACTTTTGACCCACTTTGCGGTTAGGAAACAGTTAGGTCGACGTAAGGCTGCATTCTGATGACTTTGCCCCCCGAAATAACAAACATAGTCTTTCATGTCTTGGGAAGGCCTGACTTTTTTGCCCTCTTTTGGGTAAGGAGAGACTACGGCCTGACTTTTGACCCATTTTGCAGTTAGAGGAGAGTTAGGTCGAGGTTTAGCCGCATTCTGATGACTTTGTCCCAAAATGACCAACGCAGTGACCAACACATGTTAGGAAAGCCTGACATTTTTGCCCTCTTTGGGGTAAGGTTTATTTCCTTGGGTTGCTGCTATTCCAAAACAACCACAGGAGAACAGTCTTTGCGTGCCCTGTGTTATATATGGTCGCTGTAGTCCCTTTCAGGCTGCTATACATAAAATAACCACAGTAGGGCACCCTTTTCATGCCCTGTGCTATAGATGGTCTTTGTAGTCCCTGTCAGGCGCCTATGGCCAAAATAACCCGGTAGGCTCTCTTTACATCTGTGTCTATAGATGGTCTGTGTAGTCCCTTCTGGCCGCTATGGGCCAAATAACCACAGGAGGGCACTCTTTGCATGCCCTCAGGCTATGCTCTTTTGTTCCTTTACTGAGAATTACTTTTCCTTTGCACTGATAATGTTGATTAATTTATCCATGTTTTAGTAAATAGTCCCACTACCACTAGTTTCAGGGGTCTTCAAACTTGGCACTTTTAAGACTTGTGGAACTTCACTCCCAGGATTCCTCAGCCTCATGGCTGGTTGAGGAAATTCTGGGAGTTGAAGCCACAGGTCTTAAAGTTGCTAAGTCTTGTAGACTCCTAGTTAGCTGGTTTGCCCTTCTGAGCTCTTCCAGTGCACCAAACACCCCCACTCCCTCCCTGTACCCTTAAATCACAGAATCAAGTGCAATTCAATGAAAATAAAGACACAGAAAGGCTGTTTTTTTTCTCTTTAACTGCCTCAGGCGTGTCACGTGTCACAATGTTGGAAATCTGTTCTGGAAGGTTCCGGCAATTGCGACAAGCTTTAGCTTTTAATTAAGCCTGTTTACTTTCAAAGAAAACTTTGTAAAAGCCACAGACAGACTGAATTAAAGGGGGTAAAACTAATTACATTTGTTTAAAGCGATTAAACCTTTCCTGGTGTCTTTTTTCCCCTTTCCCCCCCCAAACCACGTTCTTTTTTACCCTCTCCTCTCTCCCCCTCCCTTTTCTTCAGTTCACCTCCAGCTCCCGGCAGGAGCACCAATCAGCTGGACCCAATCAGTCTCTCCTGCCGGCATCCAGCCGCCTCCTTAGGGACTTTTTTGCCCTCTTTTGGGTAAGGAAGGAATAGGGCCTTAGGTTTGACCCATTTTGGGGTTAGAATAGAGTAAGGTGAACCTAAGGCTGCATTCTGATGACTTTACCCCTAAAATAACAAAAATAGTCTTTCATATCTTGGGAAAGCCTGACTTTTCTGCCCTCTTTTGGGTAAAGACAGACTACGGCCTGACTTTTGACCCATTTTGGGGTTAGAAAAGAGTTAGGTCGACGTAAGGCTGCATTCTGATGACTTTGGCCCCAAAATGACCAACACAGTTTGTGATATGTTAGGAAAGCCTGACTGTTTTGCCCTCTTTGGGGTAAGGTTTATTTCCTTGTGTGGCTGCTATTCCTGCCTTGTCCACTGGAGGGCACTGCTTTCTGTCCCATAGCATTAGCACTTAGGCCATCATAGGCCTTTTTAACTCGTTTTAAGTGTTTTGAAGCAGGTTTCCTTCTTCTGTGCCTGTTCTGCAGCCCTTGGGCCTCCCGTTGCTCTATAATGATTAATATCAAGGCTTCTAATAATGTAATAATAATAATAAAGTCATTCTGATGACTTTGCCCCCCAAATAACCAACATAGTCTTTCATAATACCTTAGGAAAGCTGACATTTTTTGCCCTCTATGGGTAAGTGAGAGACATCACGGCCTGACTTTTGACCCACTTTGCGGTTATGAACAGTTGAGGTCGACGTAGGGCTGCATTCTGATGAATTTGCCGCCCCAAATCAAACATAGTCCGTTCATGTCATGTCTTGGGAACGCCTGACTTTTTTTGCCCTCTTTTGGTAAGGAGAGACTACGGCCTGACTTTTGACCCATTTTGCAGTTAGAGGAGAGTTAGGTCGAGGTTTAGCCGCATTCTGATGACTTTGTCCCAAAATGACCAACGCAGTGACCAACACATGTTAGTAAAGCCTGACTTTTTTGCCTTCTTTGGGGTAAGGTTTATTTCCTTGGGTGGCTGCTATTCCAAAATAACCACAGGAGCGCAGTCTTTGCGTGCCCTGTGTTATATAGCTGTAGTCCCTTTCAGGCTGCTATACATAAAATAATCACAGTAGGGCACCCTTTTCATGCCCTGTGCTATAGATGGTCTTTGTAGTCCCTTTCTGGCCGCTATGGCCAAAATAACCACAGGAGGGCACTCTTTGCATGCCCTCATGCTATGCTCTTTTGTTCCTTTACTGAATTACTTTTCCTTTGCACTGATAAATGTATGATAAATTTATCCATGTTTATTAATATGCACCACTACCAGCTAGTTCAGGGGTCTTCAACTTGGCACTTTTAAGACTTGTGGACTTCAACTCCCAGGATTCCTCAGCCCTCATGGCTGGTTGAGGAATTCTGGGAGTTGAAGTCCACAGGTCTTAAAGTTGCTAAGTCTGTAGACTCCTGAGTTAGCTGGTTTGCCCTTCTGAGCTCTTCCACGTGCACACAAACACCCCCCAATCCCTTCCCTGTACCCTTAAAGACACAGAAATCAAGTGCAATGCAGAAAATAAAGAAACAGAAACTCCGTTTTTTTTCTCTTTAACTGCCCTCAAGGCGTGTCCGTGTCCACAATGTTGGAAATCGTTCTGAAGGTTTCCGGCAATTGCGGACAAGGTCTTTAGCTTTTAATTAGAGCCTGTTTCTTTCAAAGAAAACTTTTTAAAAGCCACAGACATACTGAATTACAGGGGTCAAAACTAATTACATTTGTTTCAAGGCTTAAACCTTTCCTGGTGTCTTTTTTTCCCCTTTCCCCACCCAAACCACGTTCTTTTTTAAAAACCCTCGGTCATTCTCTCCCCTCCCTTTCTTCAGTTCACCTCCGCTCCCGGCAGGAGCAACCAATCCAGCTGGACCCAATACATTCCTCTCCTGCGGCATCCGCCGCCTCCTTAGGGACTTTTTTGCCCTCTTTTGGTAAGGAAAGAATAGGGCCTTAGGTTTGACCCATTTTGGGGTTAGAATAGAGTAAGGTGAACCTAAGGCTGCATTCTGATGACTTTACCCCTAAAATAACAAAAATAGTCTTTCATATCTTGGGAAAGCCTGACTTTTCTGCCCTCTTTTGAGTAAAGAAAGACTACGGCCTGACTTTTGACCCATTTTGGGGTTAGAAAAGAGTTAGGTCGACGTAAGGCTGCATTCTGATGACTTTGCCCCCGAAATGACCAACACAGTTTGTGATATGTTAGGAAAGCCTGACTGTTTTGCCCTCTTTGGGGTAAGGTTTATTTCCTTGTGTGGCTGCTATTCCTGCCTTGTCCACTGGAGGGCACTGCTTTCTGTCCCATAGCATTAGCACTTAGGCCATCATAGGCCTTTTTAACTCAGTTTAAGTGTTTTGAAGCAGGTTTCCTTCTTCTGTGCCTGTTCTGCAGCCCTTGGGCCAACCGTTGCTCTATTATGAATAATATCAAGGCTTCTAATAATGTAATAATAATAATAAAGTCATTCTGATGACTTTGCCCCCCAAATAACCAACATAGTCTTTCATACCTTAGGAAAGCCTGAAATTTTTGCCCTCTATGGGTAAGGAGAGACTACGGCCTGACTTTTGACCCACTTTGCGGTTAGGAAACAGTTAGGTCGACGTAAGGCTGCATTCTGATGACTTTGCCCCCCCAAATAACAAACATAGTCTTTCACGTCTTGGGAAGGCCTGAGTTTTTTGCCCTCTTTTGGGTAAGGAGAGACTACGGCCGACTTTTGACCCATTTCCAGTTAGAGGAGAGTTAGGTCGAGGTTGAGCCGCATTCTGATGACTTTGTCCAAAATGACCAACGCACGGTGCAACACAGTTAGGAAAGCCTGACTTTTTTGCCCTCTTTGGGTAAGGTTTATTACTGGGTGGCTGCTATTCCAAAACAACCACAGGAGACGCAGTTTGGCGTTGCCATCGTGTATATAGGTCGCTGTAGTCCCTTTAGCTGCGATACATAAAATAATTACAGTAGGCACCCTTTCATGGCCCTGTGTATAGATGGTCTTGTAGTCCCTTTCAGGCTGCTATACATAAAATAACCACAGTAGGGCACCCTTTTCATGCCCTGTGCTATAGATGGTCTTTGTAGTCCCTGTCAGGCCGCTATGGACAAAATAACCACAGGAAGGCACCGTTTGCAAGCCCTGTGCTATAGATGGTCTTTGTAGTCCCTTTCTGGCCGCTATGGCCAAAATAACCACAGGAGGGAACTCTTTGCATGCCCTCATGCTATGCTCTTTTGTTCCTTTACTGAATTACTTTTCCTTTGCACTGATAAATGTATGATAAATTTATCCATGTTTATTAATATGCACCACTACCAGCTAATTCAGGGGTCTTCAAACTTGGCACTTTTAAGACTTGTGGACTTCAACTCCCAGGATTCCTCAGCCCTCATGGCTGGTTGAGGAATTCTGGGAGTTGAAGTCCACAGGTCTTAAAGTTGATAAGTCTGTAGACTCCTGAGTTAGCTGGTTTGCCCTTCTGAGCTCTTCCACGTGCACACAAACACCCCCCAATCCCTTCCCTGTACCCTTAAAGACACAGAAATCAAGTGCAATGCAAGAAAATAAAGAAACAGAAACTCCGTTTTTTTTCTCTTAAACTGCCTCAGGCGTGTCACGTGTCACAATGTTGCAAATCTGTTCGGAAGGTTCCGGCCATCGCGAAAAGCTTTAGCTTTTAATTAAGCCTGTTTACTTTCAAGAAAACTTTGTAAAAGCCACAGACAGACGAATTAAAGGTGGGGTAAAAACTATTACCATTTGTTTAAAGGAATTAAACCTTTCCTGGTGTCTTTTTTCCCCTTTCCCCACCCAAACCATGTTCTTTTTTCCCCTCTCCTCTCTCCCCCTCCCTTTTCTTCAGTTCACCTCCAGCTCCTGGCAGGAGCACCAATCAGCTGGACCCAATCAGTCTCTCCTGCCGGCATCCAGCCGCCTCCTTAGGGACTTTTTTGCCCTGTTTTGGGTAAGGAAAGAATAGGGCCTTAGGTTTGACCCATTTTGGGGTTAGAATAGAGTAAGGTGAACCTAAGGCTGCATTCTGATGACTTTACCCCTAAAATAACAAAAATAGCCTTTCATATCTTGGGAAAGCCTGACTTTTCTGCCCTCTTTTGGGTAAAGAAAGACTACGGCCTGACTTTTGACCCATTTTGGGGTTAGAAAAGAGTTAGGTCGACGTAAGGCTGCATTCTGATGACTTTGCCCCAAAATGACCAACACAGTTTGTGATATGTTAGGAAAGCCTGACTGTTT
>JALGBA010002967.1:0-30363 GCA_023970755.1 Azemiops feae | reverse complement strand
TATTATTATTATTATTATTATTATTATTATTATTATTATTATTATTATTATTATTGTTGTTGTTGTTGTTGTTGTTGTTGTTGTTGTTGTTGTTGTTGTTGTTGTTGTTGTTGTTGTTGTTTATCTTACATCATCCACAGAGGTCCTCAGTGATCTAAGAATCCTCATTTGGAAACCAAAGCGAGGGATTGTGACGATCCCAGAAAAATGGCTTCTCCAGGTCACAGATCCTCAACTGACCCCAGAGTCCCAAACACTGATATGTCTCCTGTGTGTTTTGATTGTGAGCATAAAGGAAAACATTTGCTTTCCTACTGGGTGGATCTAAAGACCTTGTTCTCTTTTCTTCTCTTATCATTTCCTTCTTCAAGTACAGAAGTGATGTGCTCTCGATTGTGTTTAATGATAATGCGCTGGTGTTAATGTTTCTTTGGCAGGAGCTCAGGAAATTAATTAACATGGCGCTCGCTAAATGGAAATATGACGGTTTGCTGTGGCTTTCATTTTCATTTTGGCTGGCGCCTTTCATCATCCATTGTTTTTAATCTCATGATTATTCTCATCACTTCCCAGGATGATTCTTGCATGCAGATTAGACGTTGGAAGGAGAGGAGATGCATAAAAGATTGTTTTATCATCAATTTTACCCAGAATTCCTTCCTTCCTTCCTTCCTTCCACCATCACCGGGGGTTTTCAAGAAGAGACTGGACAACCATTTGTCTGAAATAGTAGACGGTCTCCTGCTTGAGTAGGGGTTGGGCTAGAAGACCTCCAAGGTCCCTTCCAAATCTGTTTTGTTATTCTGCTATTCTTTCTTCCTTCCTTTCTTCCTTCCTTTCTTCCTTCCTTTCTTCCTTCCTTCCCTCCCTCCCTCCCTCCCTCCCTCCTTCCTTCCTTCCTTCCTTCCTTCCTTCCTTCCTTCCTTCCTTCATTCATTCATTCATTCATTCATTCATTCATTCATTCATTCATTCATTCACCATCACCGGGGGTTTTCAAGAAGAGACTGGACAACCCCATTTGTCTGAAATGGTAGAGGGTCTCCTGCTTGAGCAGGGGTTGGACTAGAAGACCTCCAAGGTCCCTTCCAACTCTTGTTATTCAGTACTTTTTTTTACGGTTGTGAGCTGCCTAGGGCAACTGCATGGTGAGATACGCAGCAAATAAATCTAATAACAATAATGTCCTACCAGATCTGCCTTTCTCATCCTGGTGATTGGCGGCATTTTCACAAAGAATATACACGTTAAAGAATGTACAGCTCAAAATAATATTCTCCAACCGCTTGATGCTGGCAGGGTGGGACTAAGAGGGAATCAATAGGCTATTGAAACAGTAATTGTGAAAAATGTATTTGTCTTTAATAATAAGGCCATAAATCAGGAGGATGAACCGGCAAGGGAGAGAACGGGGAAGCCGGAGAAGACAAAAATCAATTTCCTTGTCTCCAGTCACAGGTGGCCAAGGCTGCAATGTAATTTCTGCCTCATAAATTAATGTTCTTGGAGCTTGGCAAAAAAAGGCGGGAGAGACAAGATGGGGGAGGGAAAGTTAAAATATGTCCCTCCCCTCCCTGAAAAAAATAAAAAATAAAACAGGTTTCCTCTTCAGTAGGACAAGTAGAAGCTGGAGGAGTCTGAGAAGCTCTGATGCTTAAGCTCTAAAGAAGGGAGAGATTCAACGTGGCAACAGAATAATAGAGTTGGAAGGGACCTTGGAGGTCTTCTAGTCCAGCCCTCTGCTCAAGCAGGAGAACCTATACTATTTCAGACAAGTGGCTGTCCAGTCTCTTCTTAAAAACCTCCAGTGATGGAGCACCCACAACTTCTGGAGGCCAGCTGTTCCACTGGTTAATTGTCCTCCCTGTTAGGGAGTTTCTCCTTAATTCCAGGTTGCTTCTCTCCTTGATGAGTTTCCATCCATTGTTTCTTGTCCTGCCCTCAGGCTCTTTGGAGAATAGCTTGACCCCTTTTTCTGTGTGACAACCCGTTAGATATTGGAAGACCTTTAAGACCTGTGGATTAACAGTTCTTTAAGTCCAGAGGTCTTTAAGACCTGTGGACTTCGACTCCCAGAATTCCCCAGCCAGCCATGAATTCCAATATGGACCTCTTCTGCACTTAAGAAATTAGAGGGAGAAGTCCTGACTGTATGTAATGCTTTGCTTAATTTTTTTTCTATTTCTTTTCGCCCATAACATGTCAGCAGCTAGCCACATTAAAAGATTTATTTTATTTATTTGTTAAATTTATTTGCCCTCTATCTTGCCATGGGGTGGCTTGCAACAACAAGAAAAGGAGAAGATAGAAAATATAAAGATAACAGTATCAAAGTAATGGCACAACAGAATAAAAAATGAAAATGTCCTGTGTTAATAGAGGAGAATATTTGTGGCTGAGAGTTGATTTATTTGATTCTTGGTGCTCTCTGAGCTTTGTTGCACCCTTGCAGACATTTCATTACCCAACCAGTAACATCATCAGTGCTAGAAGGGAGTTGGGGATGGAGAGAGGAGGAGGAGGAGGAGGAGGAGGAGGAGGAGGAGGAGGAGGAGGAGGAGGACCACCAGTGGGGTCCTTTATGCTCTCTGAGCTTGGCTGTTTTCTTGCAGACATTTCATTACCAGACTAGGTAACATCATCAGTGCTAGAAGAGAGTCGGGTATGGAGAGAGGAGGAGGACGAGGACGAAGAGGAGGAGGAGGGCTGTGGGTTCTTTGGTGCTTGGTGGTTTTCTTGCAGACATTTCATTACCAGACTAGGTAACATCATCATGCTAGAAGGAAGATGGGGTTTGTTCACTTCAGTTAATGATATAATGGACTGGGTGATAGCCACAAATCTGAAGCCTGACAAGTTAGACATGCTAAAAGGTGGTAGTTCCCAGCTTCCTGACAGTGAGGACAATTAACCAGTGGAACAGAAGTTGCTTCCAGAAGTTGTAGGTGCTTCATCATGGGAGGTTTTTAAGAAAAGACCGGACAGACACCTATCTGGAATGGTATAGGGTCTCCTGCTTGACTAGAAGACTAGAAGACCTCCAAGGTCCCTTCTAATTCTATTCTAGATAAATAGATAAACAGACTAGATAGATAGACAGACAGACAGACAGACAGACAGACAGACAGACAGACAGATGATAGATAGATAGATAGATAGATAGATAGATAGATAGATAGATAGATAGATAGATAGATAGATAGATAGATAGATAGATAGATAGATAGATAGATAGATAGATAGATAGATAGATAGATAGATAGATAGATAGATAGATAGATAGATAGATAGATAGATAGATAGATAGATAGATACCAGAGGGAAGGACAAGAAACAATAGTTGGAAACTGATCAAGAAGAGAAGCCACCTGGAATTAAGGAGAAACTTTCTGACAGTGAGAACAATTAATCAGTGGAACAGAAGTTGCCTTCAGACGTTGTGGGTGCTCCATCACTGGAGGTTTTCAAGAAGAGACTGGACAGCCACTTGTCTTAAATTGTACAGGATCACCTGCTTGAGCAGGGGGTTGGACTACAAGACCTCCAAGGTCCCTTCCAGCTCTGTTCTGATTGAGGGAAGGCAGATGGGTAGGGATGGGGACGTTTTATTCAAAGCTATGAGCATCCGCTATTCAGCTCCAAGACGACGGTCAACGATTGATTCAAGGCGTCAACATCTTGGAAATAACTGTTCCCAGAAAATCTCAACAATTAACTTTTTTTATATAAATGATGCCCATTCAATCTTTGTGTCTTTGTTGTTCGGGGGAGCTAATGTTTTTTTTTTGGCACAAAGCCTGATATGAAATGAGCGCTGTTTATCGACATTTATAGTTCCGCTGAGCCCTCAGGCTATGGATTTTTAAGGTTATGAATAAACTGTCAATTCCCCTCTGCTAGCCTAACTATTTCGAAGACAATACCCTTCTTGCTCCCCTTGGGTTCCATCTGAAAGAAGCTTTCTTATTACGTTCCTCCATCTTCTCTGGGGAAATTGTGTGCGGTTGTTATTGATGGCCGCTTTCTTTCCACACCAGCCCCCCGCATTTGCCATGTGTCTGTTAGCTCCGCAATCTCTCTAAATCATGTTTAATTATTCTTTGCTCTCCCTTTATTTCTTCACAAGGAAAGCGGAGTTGATTTACCCGATGGTGACAACTTCAAGAAAGAGGAGACAATGGCTTCTGCTTGGCCATGGTTCCATTCCCAGTAGAGGCTTTCAATTTATATCAAAAGAAGGCTACGAAGATGTTGTCAACACTGCTAACATCGGATGTTTTTGCTTTGACAACATATGGAGTTGCAACCATTTTCCTTCTTGTGTTTTACTCTTAGAATTAGAGTTAGAATTAGATGATACTGGGGGGGGAGGAGGAGGAGGAATGTGCATGGGAGTTTAGTTAGGCATAACAATACTGTAACTAGTGTGAGAACCAAGGTTTTTGAAATAAGAGATGATAAGAATTGGCGGGTTGGAGAACTGGAGGGAAAGCCTGCATTTTAAACTAATTGGAGAATGTGATTTCTTGACTGTGAATTAGAGGAGGGAATTGTGCTTTGATACTATGTGCTCAGGGGAGGGGGATTCAGATTTTGGCTTTGGCTGTGTAAGTGCCGAAGTTATGCTACTCGAATATTCTTTAAGGTAAACAATGCCTCGAAGTTCTTTGAAGAGTTTCATCTGTTGGAACGATGACAGGCAGCAACCCACCCACCCCCAGAGAAAGAAATATTTGGGGGGATATTAAAAAGGCAGAAAACCAGGCCCAGGTTTTCTTAATAGCCCCAAGCAGAAACTAAGCAGGCCAGCTCTGTAGAAATGCAGATTTGATAATCCTTTCAGAAAGACTGGATCCAGTAAGCTTTGAACTGATGGGATTAGAAAGACAAAGATCCCTAGAACCAACAACCCCTCACCCCAAAAAAATCCAACACAGGAAGTAAGCCATCAGCCACAGCCACAGGGAAGCAGGACATGAGCTTTAGGACATAATAGGATTAACCCACCACCATCAGAATGCCAAAAGAACAGGTCAAAGTTCATGCCACAGGAACAGGAAGAACTCCAAACACAAAAGCCCAAGAAGATATAAAAACCCACCACTCCTGGCACCATGTGTTCAGCCACCCCAGAAATATGCTGCTATCGCTGAAGTTTCTGGCAACTCAATAAAGAACCTTCTTTCCAAACAGCCTCCATTTTGTTTGTTCCCGGCTTGGACTGGACCCTGATGAAGATTTTTCTTTCAACAAAGAGAAAGTAGCTGGCGTCATGAAAACTCAGCGGTTGGATGGTGAAATAGAAACAGGTTTAAATCACTCTGCGCTCTGCATGCATGTCGGGGAGATGGTTTCAGCAGCCTTTTTTTAATCTGACATTGGTTTGTTTCTTAAATTTCTATCCTTTTATGTTTGTTCATGATTCAAAACAGCATGCTGAATGTTATTTCTTCCTATCTTCTCATAACAACCCTAAAACATAGAATAATAGAGTTGGCAGGGATCATGGAGGTCCTATGACTGTCGCTAAGCGTTGTATCTTATGATTTATGATGAATGTATTTTTACGATGACTGTGATCATGATTTATCAGTTATTGCTTGTATGTACATTGAGAGCTTATGCACCAGAGACAAATTCTCCATCCAAACCCCTAACATAGTCCATATAAACAATTTCACTTTGTTATGGGAACCGTCTGCTTCCTCTCCACACCTGTTGCAGCATCCTTGGAAAGGATACAGGCTTTCACGGTCCTCAGTGGAGTCGTAGAGGTTTTGTTTCTCCATCTAACCCATTCTAAAGCAACACCTCCCCCCCCCTACTCTAATGGCAAGTTGAAACAAAGAGGCACATAGCTGCCAACATTTCATTCTTGACACATACCTAATTGCCTCAATCGTTCATCATATAGTTAGTGACCGGCTTAAAGTCACATAACCAGGTAGATTTCAGCTGTACAGCACTTATAAGTACAGTAGTGGCCAAAATTGTGGGAAATTTTTGGGAAAAGTGTACAGTAGAGATGCCACCTTTGGTTAAGTTTCCACCCATTTTGCTTCTAATTTCTTTATAACTGTAACCTTGTTCACTTAATAATACTATTTTACATCACTTTCTGGGCAACCAGTCAACTCTTTGCACCATTACTTTAATTTTATTAGGTTTTACAAGCTCACTAAATGAAAGAACGCAAAAAAACCCAACCAACTTGATAGCCATCACATCACACACTGACAAATGTCCTTCTCTCAGCTTCAATACAGGACATCAATAACTGGATCCTACTGTGATCTGATTGGCTCATGGCCAAAACAAGATGACACCTGATTGGCTCTCTAAACACTCACGCTCATTGGCTGCAATCAGATGAAGGAAAGCTACCTGAGATCAACCTAAGCAAGTTGTGCTTCCTTTTTCTGGTTATTTGGCTATAACCTTTCATAGAATACAGTACAGATAATTGAACAAACTTTGTTGCATTACATTCTGGATTAAATTATCTTTCCATTGATATATAATTTTATGGTACTACTCCCCCCAAAAAATGGTGTTATTAGCCATCAAACCTCAAAAATACACTTTTCCCAAAAGGTTTCCACAATTTTGGCCACTACTGTACATACCACAGAGCACATATTGAGCATAATTCCTACTTTTGGGTCATTGTTGCTGTCAGACACCTCAATCTTCATGAGAAATTTCTCCTCCTGGAAAATAACCAACCACCTGACATGACAGTGATCCCAAGAACATTTTTCAAATTCTGTCCTCATGTGTTTTCTGTATTATGAGATATGTCTGTCCCTTACCTTGCAACAGTATAAACGGTGCACAGATTGTAAATTGGCGGGATGCCTCTGAAAAGCATGTTCACATCAGATGGAAAAAATAGGATTTCCCAGAGGTAGAATAACAGAATAACAGAGATGGAAGGGACCTTGGAGGTCTTCTAGTCCAACCCCCTGCTCAGATAGGAAACTGTACACCATTTCAGACAAATGCTTGTCCCATCTCTTCGTGAAAACTTCCCATGTTGGAGCATCCACAACTTCTGGAGGCAGGTCGTTTCATGGATTAATTGTTCTAACTGTCAGGAAGTTTCTCCTTAGTTCCAGGTTGCTTCTCTCCTTGATTAGTTTCCATCCGTTGCTTCTTGTCCTGCCTTCAGGCGCTTTGGAGAATAGCTTGACTCGCTCTTCTTTGGGGCAGCCCCTGAGATACTGGAACATTGGCTATCATGTCCCCCCTCGTCCTTCTCTTCACTAAACTAGACATACCCAATTCCAGCAACCGTTAACTTAAGGGACAAAATGTTCTGTCTGGAGACACACACACACACACACACACACACACACACACCCCTAGGACCTACCCCTTCCCCAACAAGTTGTTACCTTTCTCTTGTCATCTCAACAAGACATCCATTGATCGGCCCGGCACTGGGTTTCCTTTTGTAAAAGAAATTGCTATCGCAAAAGGAATGATCTGCAGACTTGATTTCTTTTCTTCTTCTTTTTTAATAGCCTAGTTTATTTTTCCCCGCTCTTCCTTTACAAATGCAGTCATTGATTATTTGGCTTTTTAAGACATCATGCTTTTAAAAAAAAGGGGTGGGGAAACAGATCGACACTCTCCTTTATTTCATCGCAGCAAGGAAACACGAAAGATCGTTCAGCATCACTTTGCGGGTCGTAGAAACTTAAGAGTTGGAAGGGACCTTAGAGGTCTTCCAGTCCACCCCACTCCCCCCTGCCTGCGGAAGGGCTCATCTGGTTATTAAGAAAAATTTATATGACCACCCAAATCATGATGAACGCCAGGCCACTTACAGAAATAAAATCCCTAATACAAAACCAAAACAAACAAACAAAAAAAACCACCTCCCATCTCCTTGGTGATAGTTATCAAGCCAACCGCTTGGTGGACTCCAGAACAAATGTGGTTTGTTTGTGTGCAAGCGTGTGCGTGTGTGTGTGTTAAACATATCAAAATATAAAACACAAGTTGGACAACCATTTGTCTGAAACGGTATAGGGTTTCCTGCCTAAGCAGGGAATTGGACTAGAAGACCTCCAGGGTCCCTTCCAATTCTGTTATTCTATTCTATTCTATTCTATTCTATTCTATTCTATTCTATTCTATTCTATTCTATTCTATTCTAGTCTAGTCTAGTCTAGTCTAGTCTAGTCTAGTCTAGTCTAGTCTAGTCTAGTCCATATTCTATTCTATTCCATTTTCTATTTCATCTTCTATTCCATCTTCTATTCCATCTTCTATTCCATCTTCTATTCCATCTTCTATTCTATTCTATTCTATTCTATTCTAGTCTAGTCTAGTCTAGTCTAGTCTAGTCTAGTCTAGTCTAGTCCATATTCTATTCTATTCTATTCCATTTTCTATTCCATCTTCTACTCTATTTTATTCTATTTTATTCTATTCTGTTCTGTTCTGTTCTGTTCTGTTCTGTTCTATTCTATTCTATTCTAGTCTAGTCTAGTCTAGTCTAGTCTAGTCTATTCTAGTCTAGTCTAGTCTAGTCTAGTCTAGTCTAGTCTAGTCTAGTCTAGTCTAGTGTAGTCCATATTCTATTCTATTCTATTCTATTCTATTCTATTCTATTCTATTCTATTCTATTCTATTCTATTCTATTCTATTCTATTCTATTCTATTCTATTCTATTCTATTCTATTCTATTCTATTCTATTCTTCCTTGACACCATTGTTAAGCAAATCACTGCCATTGTTGTTAGTACCACGGCGGTTAAATGAATCTGGCTTCTCCATTGACTTCACTTGTCAATAGGTCACAAAAGGGGATCACAGGATCCCGGGACTCTGCAATCGTCATAAATATGAGTCAGTTGAACAAGCATCTGAATTTTGATCACGTGACCCTGGGGGATGCTGCGACGGTCGTAAGTGTGAAAAACAGCCGTAAGTCACTTTTTTCAGCACCGTTGTAATTTTGAACGGTCACTGAATGAATGTTTGTAAGTCAAGGACTACATGTTGTGAGAAAGGGGAGTTCCCTCAATCATTCATCATATATTTTAGCCTCCAGTCCCCTGATCATCTTTGTTTCTTTTCTTTATTATCCTTTAAAAAATAATAATAATGAAATAACAGGGAAGGGAGAGAGCTAAGCGAGAATCTAACTCAGCCCAACCTCTGCCACAGGCACACCCAGAGCATAATTCTCTATAATAGGAGTGCTATTGAGTGCAAAAAATTTTTTTTTTTTATTGTGAGCATTTGTAATTTAAATTAAATCTGAAAAGGAGATGGGAAGGAGCCATTTACAAGAGCGGCCCCATTTATTTTAAGCTTGTTATGTGTTTCGGTGAAACCAATAACGTTTTAAACCCGGAGGTTTTTCAGAGCCTCGTGTAAGAATTAGAGGAGCTTGGCATTGAAGAACTGATGGAATCCTTCTTATTCTTAACAATTGAAAAATCTATCGGCATTATAATTAAAGAGACAGAAAGGGAATGAACACAGCAATTAAAAACCAGCAGGATGGTGTGCATAGGGGGTTGGGAATAATAATAGTAATAGTAATAGTAATAATAATAATGATAATGATGATGTCGAATACAGACAGATCGCCATTTGGAATACAACCCGCCAGATATCGCAGTTGTAGAGAACCGAAGTGTACAGCTGATTGATATCGCTGTACCAGGAGATGCCAGAGTCGAAGAAAAAGAACTGGAAAAAATTACGAAATATCGCGACCTGGCCATCGAAACTGCGCGATTATGGATGAAACGTGTAACAGTGGTGCCCATTGTCATCGGGGCACTGGGAACTATGTCCAAAAACTTTGCAAAATACATCAAGAAACTGCAGCTTCCTGCAATAACTCCAGCAATGTTACAAAAAACATCTTATATTTTTAAGGAGGTACCTGGTTGACACCTAGGATGCTGGTAGCAACCCGTGTCAACCATCAGCGCCAGCCAATTTGAATGTTCAGTTGACTGGGGTTCATGTTTAATGAATAAAAGATAATAATAATAATAATAATAATAATAATAATAATAATAATAATAATAATAATAATAATAATAATAATAATAATAATAATAATAATAATAATAATAATAATAATAATAATAATAATAACAACAACAACAACAACAACAACAACAACAACAACAACCACTTTGGGGGGGGTTTAAAAAAAATCTCACTACACTCCCATTTTACGTAAAAAGAAACAAAATAAATGGATAGCTTCCTAACTTTCCAGAATGCATGAGATCTATTTCTCTGATAATTCATGTTTCCAGGACAGATTGGAAATACAAGCATTTCTTTGATCACTTTTTCAAAAAGTAGCTACAAAGCTGTTCCGCCATCATTCCTGCAGGGTATTTAAAAGCCCCCTTCAATCTGTGAGAGGAGAAGATAGTACACCAGCAATTCTGCATCCAGGAACATTTTTCAGTACCTGTGAATATTCCTATGATGTGTATAATGAAAGGTAGAGGAGCGTAGTTTGGAGGAGGAGGAGGAGGAGGAGGAGGAGGAGGAGGAGGAGGAATGAGAAGAAGAAGAAGAAGAAGAAGAAGAGAAAGAAGAAGAAGAAGACGAGAGAAGAAAGAAAGAAGAATAAGGAAGAAGAAAGAAGAAAGAAGAAAGAAGAAAGAAGAAAGAAGAAGAAGAAGAAGAAGAAGAAGAAGAAGAAGAAGAAGAAGAAGAAGAAGAAGAAGAAGAAGAAGAAGAAGAAGAAGAAGAAGAAGAAGAAGAAGAAGAAGAAGAAGAAGAAGAAGAAGAAGAAGAAGAAGAAGAAGAAGAAGAAGAAGAAGAAGAAGAAGAAGAAGAAGATTGACAACTATTTATCTGGGATGGTATAAGGTCTCCTACAGGTTCTCTTCTCTTCTCTTCTCTTCTCTTCTCTTCTCTTCTCTTCTCTTCTCTTCTCTTCTCTTCTCTTCTCTTCCCTTCCCTTCCCTTCCCTTCCACTCCACTCCACTCCACTCCACTCCACTCCACTCCACTCCATTCCATTCCATTCTATTCTACTCAACTCAACTCAACTCAACTCAACTGTACTCTACTCTACTCTACTCTACTCTACTCTACTCTACTCTACTCAATATTCCATTCTATCCCATTCTGTTCTGTTCGGTACTAGGATAAGGGGAAAATAGGCACAGACTTCGCTGCTGCTTATATTGTGCATGTTATTGTGCTACTTCGACTGGTGACAATTATCATAAGATTCTTACCCACTTGGGGAGAATGTTTGGTTTAAGTGGTCTCTGCCCATGCCCAGCAAATATTTGTAATTTAGGCCCTTAGCAAGAGCTTTGGATTCCTTCCCCTGCCTTCCCCTTTGTCGAACCTTTCAAAGGGCAGAATTATAATGATTGTAACCTCCCTTTCAGTCCTGTTTGTTTTTCTCTCCTTCTCCTCCAAGACAGCTCTTCATTGTTGCCGGAATTAATCTTCACTCTCCCTTAATTAATCCTGAATAATTTAATGGCCTTGAAAGAAGCCTTTGTTTCCTACGTGGCGGCAGGCGTCTAATTGAACTAACCTTTCCCGTGGGTAGGCATTCTCTCTCTTCATCATTCTTTAGGCTAAAGGAAGAAGGGGAAGAGGGTCTTTTATTCTTTAGCAGACTCCTAAATTCCCTTTTTTAATGACCAACCTAGAAATCATAGAACCCCACAATTCCAATTTTAATTGTGTGAGACGTTTGCTTTCCTTACTGAATTGGGCTGAGTATTTTGCTCAGTTCACACAATACAGCTGATCCTAAACAATCCCAGAAAACACCATCTATCAGAGTTGGAAGGGACCTTGGAGGTCTTCTAGTCCAACCCTCTATTCAAGCAGGAGTGGCTGTTCAGTCACTAAGTCGTATCCAACTCTTCATGACGCCATGGACCATAGGGTGCCCATCAGGCGGGAGACACTATAACATCCTAGATAAATGGCTGTCCAGTCTCTTCTTGAAAACCTCCAGTGATGGAGCACCCACAATCTCTGGAGTCAAGTCATTCTACTAGTTAATTGTTCTCAGTGTCAGGAAATTTCTCCTTCGTTATAGGTTGTTTCTCTCCTTGATTAATGGATTTCAGTCCATTGCTTCTTGTTCTGCCTTCAGATGCTTTGGAGAATAGCTTGACTCCCTCTTCTTTGTGGCAGCCCCTGAGATATTGGAAGACTGCTATCCTGTCACCCCTCGTCCTTCTCTTCATTAGACTAGACCATGGGTCGGCCAGCCGAAGCATCCAACGAGCCGCACGGACCCGTTTCCCTAAAAAAAAAAACCCCTGGGAGCCGCGCCGCCCGCGCATGCGCGCCCGCCCGCGCATGCGCGCATGTGCGCGCGTCGCGCATGCCAGTTCGCGCATGCGCGCATGTGCGCACGCCCGCGCATGCCCGTTCGCGCATGCGCACCCGCCCGCGCATGCGCCCGCACACGCGCACCCGTTCGCGCATGCGCACCCGCCCACGCATGCGCCCGCGCACCCGTTCGCGCATGCGCACGTGCGCATGCGCTGCCCAAAATGGCGGCGGAGGCTCCGGAGCCGCAGGTGATCCATCAAAGAGCCGCATGCGGCTCCGGAGCCGCGGGTTGCCGACCCGTGGACTAGACATATCCAATTCCTGCAACCATTCCTTATATGTTTTAACCTCCAGTCCCCTGATCATCTTTGTTGCTCTTCTCTGCACTCTTTGTAGAGTCTCAACATCTTTTTCACATCGTGCTGACCAAAACTGGATGCAGTATTCCAAGACAAGAAACAATGGTTGGAAACTGATCAAAGAGAGAAGCAACCTGGAATTAAGGAGAAACTTCCTGACAGTGAGGACAATTAACCAGTGGAACAGCTGGCCACCAGAAATCGTGGGTGCCCCATCACTGGAAGCTTTCAAGAAGAGACTGGACATTCACTTGTCTGAGGTGGTATAGGGTCTCCTGCTTGAACAGGTGGTGGGACTAGAAGACCTCCCAGCTCCCTTCCAACTCTGTTATTCTGTAATTTTTTTTCTTTATTCTGTTAACGTTCTGAATACTGCTGCCTGCACAATTCTGGCCTGCAAAGATATAAACACCTCACAGCACCTAATGCCAATGATGGGCCAAGAGATGCCTAACGGAGTCGTGTACAGAACAGTCAGGAACTAAAAAGCGATCTTACTAGCTGAGAGTTCAAGGGGCAAAGATCAGAAAGCAACGGCAGGAGCCCCAGCGAGGAGTCCATACACCAGAATGAACTACTAAGCATTGACGGTTTCTCCTTGCACAAACCCACAGTCGCTGCTTCCAGTAATGAACATTTCCTTAGAGAGTTTTGTATTGAAGGCTGTAGATCTGCTGTCCTAACTCAGCTCAAAAGCTCTATGTGATCGTTAAGATGGCACATAACCAATCCGCCCAGCTCAGGGCAGGCTTATTAAGCTTGATCTGCTTAAGGTACAGATGTAGTCAGTTATATAATTGGGGTCATCAAGTCTGATGCTTGGTGTTCATGTTGCTACTTCTTCCTGGGAAATCCTTGTAAGGTCCGGCAACTATTTAGCCGTGATACGGTTACGTTGCCCAGGGTGCACCATGCACCCCCCAACCAGATTCCAACAAACCATGACAGGTGTCAGTACATATAATCGGGAAGAGCAGGGATGGAATGGAATGGAATGGAATGGAATGGAATGGAATGGAATGGAATGGAATGGAATGGAATAGAATAGAATAGAATAGAATAGAATAGAATAGAATAGAATAGAATAGAATAGAATAGAATAGAATAGAATAGAATAGAAAATATGGAATGGAATAGAATAGAATAGAATAGAATAGAATAGAATAATAGAATAGAATAGAATAGAATAGAATAGAAATAGAATAGAATAGAATAGAATAGAATGGAATATATGGAATGGAATGGATGGAATGGAATGGAATGGAATGGAATGGAATGGAATGGAATGGAATAGAATAGAATAGAATAGAATAGAATAGAATAGAATAGAATAGAATAGAATAGAATAGAATAGAATAGAATAGAATAGAGCTGGAAGGGACCTTGGAGGTCTTCTAGTCCAGCCCCCTGCTCGAGCAGGAGAAGCTATACCATCTCAGACAAGTGACTGTCTAGTCTCTTTTTAAAAACCTCCAATGATGAAGTAGCCATAACTTCTAGAGGCAAGTTGTTAGGAAGTTTCTCCTTAATTCCAGGTTGCTTCTCTCTTTGGTCAGTTTCCAACCATCGTTTCTCGTCCTTCCCTCTGGTGCTTTGGAGAATAGTTTGACCCCCTCCTCTTCTTTGTGGCAGCCCCTCAAATACTGGAACACTGCTATCATGTCGCCCCTGTTTCTTCTTTTCTTTAGACTAGCCAAACCCAAGTCTCTCAGCCATTCTTTGTATGTTTTAGTCTCCAGGCCTTTGAGCATCTTAGTTGCTCTTCTCCAAACTTTTTCCAAGGTTTCAACATCTTTTTTGTAGTATGGTGACCAAAATTGGTTAGGCAATCACGTGGTTGCTTCACTTAAGCCCATCACAATATTCAGCCATAATGGGCAGGCTGCATTTGGGTTATGAGTTGAAGATTACCAGTATTTCAGTGACTTTTTGCCTTTTTATATTAGATCTACTGGCAGTCCCATTCTCGTTGAGTCGAATGGCTGGATTTGAACCCTGAACTGAAAGTATGGGGCAAAGAAGGATTAATTCTGGTCCAACTTGCCTGCTCGATCCCCCCCCCCTTTTTTTTGATCCTAAGGACCTCTGACAATATCTAATTTTCAATATCTTATTTTCAATATCTTTATTTCTTTTATATTATTTTATTTATTATTTTTAGTTTGCAATATCCTATTTTCCAAAGCACCAGAAGGCAAGACAAGAAGCAATGGATGGAAACTAACCAAGAAAAAGAAGCAACCTGGAATTGAGGAGAAACTTCCTAACAGTGAGGACAATTAACCAGTGGAACAGCTTGCCACCAGAAGTTGTGGGTGCTTCATCACTGGAGGTTTTTAAGAAGAGACTGGACAGTCATTTGCCTGAAATGATATAGGATCTCCTTCTTGAGCAGAGGGTTGGACTAGAAGACCTCCAAAGTCCCTTCCAGCTCTATTCTATTCTACTCTACTCTACTCTACTCTACTCTACTCTACTCTACTCTACTCTACTCTACTCTACTCTACTCTACTCTATTCTTTCCTATTCTTAATTCTATTCTATTCTATTCTATTCTATTCTATTCTATTCTATTCTATTCTATTCTATCCTATCCTATCCTATCCTATCCTATCCTATCCTATCCTATCCTATCCTATCCTATCCTATCCTATCCTATCCCATCCCATTCCATTCCATTCCATATTTTCTATTCTATTCTATTCTATTCTATTCTATTCTATTCTATTCTATTCTATTCTATTCTATTCTATTCTACTCTACTCTACTCTACTCTACTCTACTCCTATTCTATTCTATTCTATTCTATTCTATTCTATTCTACTCTACTCTACTCTACTCTACTCTACTCTACTCTACTCTACTCTATTCTACTCTACTCCTATTCTACTCTACTCTACTTCTATTCTATTCTACTCTACTCTACTCTACTCTACTCTACTCTACTCTACTCTACTCCTATTCTATTCTATTCTATTCTATTCTATTCTATTCTACTCTACTCTACTCTACTCTACTCTACTCTACTCTACTCTACTCTACTCTACTCTACTCTACTCTACTCTACTCTACTCTACTCTACTCTACTCTTTCCTATTCTTAATTCTATTCTATTCTATTCTATTCTATTCTATTCTATCCTATCCTATCCTATCCTATCCTATCCTATCCTATCCTATCCTATCCCATCCCATCCCATTCCATTCCATTCCATATTTTCTATTCTATTCTATTCTATTCTATTCTATTCTATTCTATTCTATTCTATTCTATTCTATTCTATTCTATTCTATTCTATTCTATTCTATTCTACTCTACTCTACTCTACTCTACTCTACTCTACTCTACTCTACTCTACTTCTATTCTATTCTATTCTATTCTATTCTATTCTATTCTATTCTATTCTATTCTATTCTATTCTACTCTACTCTACTCCTATTCTATTCTATTCTATTCTATTCTATTCTATTCTATTCTATTCTATTCTACTCTACTCTACTCTACTCTACTCTACTCTACTATTCTATTCTATTCTACTCTACTCTACTCTACTCTACTCTACTCTACTCTACTCTACTCCTATTCTATTCTATTCTATTCTATTCTATTCTACTCTACTCTACTCTACTCTACTCTACTCTACTCTACTTCTATTCTATTCTATTCTATTCTATTCTATTCTATTCTATTCTATTCTATTCTATTCTATTCTATTCTATTCTATTCTATTCTATTCTATTCTATTCTATTCTATTCTATTCTATTCTACTGATAGTCCATTGCACTTTTCCAAGCCTTGTTTAGAGGTGATCATGACATGGTTTATTATTCCTAGTAAAGACTGTAATTTATCATCTGATTTATAACAATTATTCCTCTTGTTCTATGTAAGCATTTCTGATGCTTATTAAAATAATTTATGAAAGCCTCAAAGAGCATAATGTAGTTATACATATTTCATCTAACTTCTGCTTGTTTTCCAAGCAAACAATTCTAATCCAAGGGCTTACATTTAGCTAATCCTTAAAGAGGATTTCCACTTGCACTATGGGGATTAATTTAGGCAATTAATTAATAGGCCATAGTGTGTACACTACAGCAGTCTCTGGCTCAAAATCCACATACGCCACACACATAAGTAGAATGCAGCAAACATAAAAGCTGTATAAAAGTCAGTCACGACTGACAGTATCCATATACTCATAAATCACAGCATTGCCAAAGCTGACAGATGCTATTTATTTTACGTTGGGTTCATATAAATTCCTGGAAGAAATATCAAATTAATATTTGAAAATGTTAGGAAATCGTGTTCCAGGCCCCCAGCGCTAGCAATAGCAATAGCACTTAGACTTATATACCGCTTCACAGTGCTTTATAGCCCTCTGTAAGGGGTTCACAGAGTCAGCAAGTTGCCCCCCTGACAATCTGGATCCTCATTTTACTGACCATGGAAGGATGGAAGGCTTGAACCAATCAGAATCGAACTGCTGGCAGTGAGCAGTGTCAGCCTGCAATGCTGCATTCTAACCACTTTGCCACCGAGGAAGGAAGGAAGGAAGGAAGGAAGGAAGGAAGGAAGGAAGGAAGGAAGGAAGGAAGGAAGGAAGGAAGGAAGGAAGGAAGGAAGGAAGGAAGAAGAGAGGGAGGGAGGAAGGAAGGAAGGAGGGAGGCAGGAAGGAGAGAGGAAGGAAGGAGGGAGGCAGGAAGGAGAGAGGAAGGAAGGAGAGAGGGAGGGAGGGAGGATGCAAGAACAGAGGGAGGAAGGGAGGAAGGAAGGAAGGAAGAATAGCAGTAGCACTTTAGACTTATATACTACTTCACAGTGGCTTACAGTTTTAGCACATTGCCCCCCTGACAATCTGGATCCTCATTTACCGATCTTGGAAGGATGAAAGGCTGAGTCAACCTTGAGCCAATCAGGATCGAACTGCTGGCAGTGGGCAGAGTTTAGCGTGTAATACTGCATTCTAACCACTGCGCCACCATGTCTCTGGATTGGTGGAAAAGGTTTAACTGGAAATAGCTATGGACACAAAAGAATTGTGATCGTACTTCAGCTTGATGAAACTACGTTCTAGGTAGCTGGTTAGATGGTTTATAGACCTTGAACAGTTCTGAAGGGCACAGGAGTTGTCCCAAAAGAGCTTCCATCCAACAATTGCAGCTGTCACCCTTAGGAGAGCTTGAAGAACCTTTTACAGAATAACAGAGTTGGAAGGGGCCTTGGAGGTCTTCTAGTCCAACCCGCTGCTCAAGCAGGAGACCCTATACCATGTCAGACAAATGACTGTCCAGTCTCTTCTTAAAAACCTCCAGTGTTGGAGCACCCAGAACTTCTGGAGGCAGGTTGTTCCACTGATTAATTGTTCTCACTGTCAGGAATTTTTTCCTTAATTCTAGGTAGGATCTCTCATCCATTGCTTCTTGTCCAGCCTTCAGGTGCTTTGGAAAATAGGTTGAACCCCCTCTTCCTTGTGGCAGCCCCTCAAATATTGGAACACTGCTATCATGTCACTCCTTGTCCTTCTCTTCCATTAGACTAGACATACCCAATTTCAGCAACTGTTCCTTATATGCTTTAGCCTCCAGTCCCCTGATCATCTTTGTTGCTCTTCTCTGCACTCTTTCCAGAGTCTCAACATCTTTTTTACATCGTGGTGACCAAAACTGGAAGCAGTATTCCAAGTGTGGCCTTACCAAGGCCTTGTAAAGTGGTATTAAGACTTCACGTGATCTTGATTCTATCCCTCTGTTAATGCAGCCCAGCACTGTGTTGGCTTTTTTGGCAGTTGCAGCACACGGCTGGCTCCTATTTAAGGGATTTTGCACTAGGTTGCTTCTCTCCTTGATTAGTTTCCATCCATTGCTTCTTGTCCTGCCTTCAGGCGCTTTGGAGAATAGCTTGACCCCCTCTTCTTTGGGGCAGCCCCTGAGATATTGGAACACTGCTATCATGTCCCCCCTCGTCCTTCTCTTCATTAGACTAGACATACCTAGTTCCTGCAACTGTTCTTTATATGTTTTAGCCTCTAGTCCCCTGATCATCTGTGTTGCTCTTCTCTGCACTCTTTCTAGAGTCTCAACATCTTTTTTATATCGTGGCAACCAAAACTGGATACAGTACTCCAAGTGTGTTCTTAACCAAAGCATTACAAAGTGGTATTAACACTTTATAATTAACACTAATCTAGACCCATCACAAGACCCAAACCAGATGTGACCCACACCTGACCCCTCACAAGACTGATCACAAGACCATCACCTGACATGATGTCCCCTTCGCAAGACCTACTGACCACCCAAAGCCCTTATAAGCAGAAGAACACCAACACCCACATCTCCTACACTCCACTGAAGAGGTTACCTAGCCTGGTAAAGAGACGTTCGGAAACCCACCCGTAAACTCGGAGGACCTCCTACACCCAAGCGACAGATATTCACCACCATCACTAACCCAACAATACTCAGGTGCCATCTGTGATGACCCAGGGCACAGCACAGAGGCAATACAGTCAGCTGGCAATTCAAACTGCCCTTTAATTGCTCCAAATTTTCCCCAAATGCTCCCATGTTTCTGGCAAGCCTCCAAACACGGGAAGACACACACACCTCTGGCTGCAAGTAGCCTCACACACAGTCTGACTAGGAGAGGAATACACTCAAGGCCACGGAGATAAGAAAGAATGACACATACATCATAAACCTAACGAGTCTGTGTGAATACACGCTTGCCTGAGCAGTTTCAGTCGGGGAGCCAAAATACAGTCCGAGTTCTTTAAACATCCAAGCAACATTGTCAGCCAGTCCAAGGGTCAGAGTTTCAGGGTTTCCAAGCAGAAGTCACAGAATAAGAGATCAGCAACAACACACACAAAACTCCAAGGAATCAGCGTTTGTTCCCGAAATGCCTCTCCCCACAGCGTCTCCTTAAGTCTCAGTCTCCAGGTGTGCCTTGTGGAGAGGGGCGGGACACTCTCCTCCAGAGTAGTTGAGCCTGCCTGTGTTGTTTCCTCCTTCTCTCCACTCTCCATGCTCTAGGATCAGGAGGGGGTGGCCCTTGCTCATCGCCTGAACTCTGTCTCTCCTGTTCATCCTGTCCCGATCCTGAAGGGCCCTGGCCTGCCTCGGCCTGCTCTTCCCCACATTCCTCTGAAGCCACAGACACCTCTCCCTCTGCCTCCATAGGGTCCTGTTCCAGCTCATTTTCCTCCGCAAATTCAGGCTCCGATGGAGGCATGACACCATCAGAAGCCAAAATGTTTACAAGGATTTCATTACATGGACAGCCATTTCCTCATTGCATTATGGAGCAATTAACCTGTGAATTGTTTTGCTTGTGACGGCACCAAGGAGAGGTGAGGTTGCATCAATCTAGATGATAAACATTTCACATCTGCACACCAAGCAGATCCGAGAGGCGAAGCAACATGAAACAAGGTCATTATTTTGTCATTGTTGTGTTTAGCCTCCTGTTCGTTTGCAACCCACTTTAGGGCTCTTTGCCATACAGAGAAATGTTCCACAACATTAATAAACACAAGTACGACATCTGCCCCACGTTTATCGGGAATGACTTATTTAACGCCGCACGGTCCATAGATTTTTCCAAAGGAAGAATTGAGAGGACCGTTTGTCCTCAAGCATCATCATTTATGTTCCATTCCAGCCCTCTGGAGAACATTTCTGAGTTTCAGGGATGGTCCATGGAATACTAATAAAAGCATACCCACGGACGTTCTGGTGTGTCATAAATACATTATGAAGCCAGCAGAAGGGAGAAGAAAGGGATGGGAGTGTCTAGGCCAGGGCTTTTCAACCTTTTCACCAATAGTACCACTTTTAGGATATGGCAATATTCGAGTACCACCTAGCAAGGTGTCAAAAACTTGATGACCCCCCCAAAAAACTGTTGCAATTGCACTGAAATGACGTATGACCATTTTTCACACTTATGACCATTGGAGCATGCCCAGGGTCATGTGATTTATATTTGGATGCTTGGCAACTGATTCATATTTATGATGGTCACAGTGTCCCAGGATCATGTGATCCCCTTTTGCAACCTTTTGACAAGCAAAGTCAACGGCAGAGCTGCTGGTGGCCAAGTGCTAAGGTGGGACTTCCCTTCCTCCCTCCTTCCCTCCCTCCCTCTTTCTCATGCCCACCTCCTTCTGAAGGAAGAATTTGACCCCCCCATATTTTCTCTCTTCCATATATTCATCAAACAAGGAAAAGCCTCCAGAGACAGAAAAGACAAACTGCTGAGTGAACTAGCTTAAAAAGGCACATTCCCCTTTAAGAATTAGCTACTGGCTAGAAAGGAAAGTTACGGAGTGCAGCCGGCACTTAAGGAAGAAGAAAAAAATGTAAGTACTGGCTGCCGGCTAAGGCAGCCTCCCCAAATGGCTCCATTCATAAGTAAAGGAATGCTACAGGTAAAATCCATTCAGGAGAAAAATACTTCAAAATCCCTTGCAGCAAAACTTAAAGCTAACAACAGCAGAGCAATAGAAGCTAACAGAGACATCAGCCAAATAGAAATTGCCAAACACTCCTTAAGAACACAAAGCCCACATTGCACAAATCCCAGAACTTCAAAGTCACAAAAGCACATAAGAATCCTTCCACTCTCCATCTCCCTCCCTCCGTGCCTCACCTCCAGCCATTGCTGCCTTTTTTCATTCCTCGTGGAGGGCGACCCCTCCCCCACTGCATTTCTTCCCTGTTTGTTGCTGCCAGCACAGGTGGCTGCCACAGCAGTTGTAGATTGGCTCATGGCTGGCCGGCCTGCTTGATCTCCTCTCCCCCCCACCCTGCTCCTCCTCCTTCTTCTTCCCCTTTGGTGCAGCTAGAGCTGATTCTGCCTCCTCCCAAGGCTGCTGCTTTTTTTCTCTCTCCCTCTCCCGCCCAAACTGCCTCCTTTTTAGCCTTTCCTCTCTCCATCCCCCTCCTCCTTTCTCATGGGGGAGGGTGAGCCAGAAGTGAGCCTGGGGCCTTTGCAGCTCCAGAGGACTCTCTCACTGTAAGTCTTTGTCTGCACTGGTTCTTTCCCTTCCCCACTACACTTGGCTAGGCAAGGCTGCGTACCACCTGCCACTCATTAATGTACCACAAGTGGTACGCATACCACAGGTTGAAAAGCCCTGGTCTAGGCAAACAAGTTCCCACAATTTATTTCCCATTTTATGAATGAAATCAGAAGAATAAAGGTACTATGATATTACTTGCAGAGAAGAGCAACAAAGATGATGGGGGGAGGTGGTAGAGGCTAAAACATATAAGGAACGGTTGCTGGAATTGGGTATGTTTACTTTAATGAAAAGAAGGACGAAGGGGGACATGATAGCAGCCTTCCAATATCTCAGGGGCTGCCCCAAAGAAGAGGGAGTCAAGCTATTCTCCAAAGCGCCAGAAGGCAGGACAAGAAGCAACTGATGGAAACTAATCAAGGAGAGAAGCAACCTAGAACTAAGGAGAAACTTCCTGACAGTTAGAACAATTAATCAGTGGAACAACCTGCCTCCAGAAGTTGTGGGTGCTCCAACACTGGAAGTTGTTAAGAAGAGACTGGACAGCCATTTGTCTGAGATTGATATAGGATCTCCTACTTGAGCAGGGGATTGGTCTAGAAGACCTCCAAGGTCCCTTCCATTATTATTATTATTAATTATTATTATTATTATTATTATTATTATTATTATTATTATTATTATTATTATTATTATTATTATTATTATTATTATTATTATTATTATTATTATTATTATTGTTGTTGTTGTTGTTGTTGTTGTTGTTGTTGTTGTTGTTCTTCTTCTTCTTCTTCTTCTTCTTCTTCTTCTTCTTCTTCTTCTTCTTCTTCTTCTTCTTCTTCTTCTTCTTCTTCTTCTTCTTCTTCTTCTTCTTCTTCTTCTTCTTCTTCTTCTTCTTCTTCTTCTTCTTCTTTCCTTCAGCCACAGCCACCTCTTAAAATTGCACCTATTAAGAAACATTTATATCTGATTCAATTGCATGTGTGTGTTCTAGTCCCGCCTGAGGCATGAAAGCTGACTGGGTGACTTTGGGCTATTCCTTCCCTCTCTCAGCCCAACTCACCTCACAGGGTTCTTGTTGTGGGGGCGAAAGGAAGAGGAAGGGGTGCTAGATATGTTGACCATCTTGAGTTATTTGTTAAAATAATAAAAGCAGGATATCAATCAATCAATCAAAGAATGAAGATGTCCTGCTTATTATATAAATCCTACTTATATGTAAGTCCTGTTATATAGCTGAACAGGCATATTCCTTGGTCAGATCTCCAGCAGAAAAGGCAAAACCATCTTCCCTTGGACAACCCCAAAAGTTCATGGATTTGCAGGTCTTTCTCTGCAATTATTGCCAAAGCATAAAGAGATATTTTTTGGGTGGCCCCAGAAGAAGACCAGGAGAAGCAAATCCCACTCCCCTCGCCTTCATAGGGGCTCCCATCAAAATTACAATCTTCCTACTCACTTCTAAATAAAAGAAAGAAACGGAGGTTCTCAACGGACCATTATGATAAATCAAGAGCAGTTAGACAGAGCTAAGTATTTACAAGGTTCATGTAATAGGACTTTTTGTCAAAGGCAGTGGAATTAATTACTTAGCATCTCTGGGGCCCAAGGCTGAAGTAAGGGAGGAGGAGGGGGAGGAAGAGGAGGGGAGGGGGAGGGGGAGGAGGAGGAAGGGAGGAGGAGGAGGAGGAGAAGAAGAGGAGGCAGAGGAGGAGAGAGGAGGAGGAGGAAGAGGAGGAGGGGGAGGAGGAGGAGAAGAAGAAGAGAAGAGAAGGAAGAGGAGAGAGGGAGGGGAGGAAGAGGAGAGAGGAAGAGGAGGCAGAGGAGGAAGCAGGGGAGGAGGAAGAGGAAAAGGAGGAAGAGGAGGAAGAGGAGGAAGAGGAGGAAGAAGAGGAAAAGAGAGGAGAGGAAGAGGAGGGGGGGAGGGAGGAGGGGAGGGGGAGGGGGAGGAAGAGGAAGATGAGCGAAGAGAGGGAGAGGAGGGGGAGGGGAGGAAGAGGAGGAAGGAGACGGGAGGAGGAGGAAGAAGAGGAAGAGGAGGCGGAGGAGGAAGAGGAGGGGAGGAAGAGGAAAGGGAAGAGGAGGAGGAAGAGGAAGAGGAAGAGGAGGAGGAAGAAGAGGGAGGGGGAGGAAGAGGAAGAGCAGGAGACACTCACCCCATCCCAGTGTCTAATCAACAATCTAGCTTGGCAGCCCCTCCCACCTTTACTATAAATCAGCAGTCCAATAATAAGCTTTCAAATCCAACTGAATGGAGGAATAATTTTATGAGGCAGAAGTAATATGAACGTCCCTGGCCACATTGATTTCCAGAGGCCTGGCGCTTCATCATCAGAAGCCCCTGAAAGGCAGGAAGGAAAGCATCCGTCATAGTCTTTCCGCCTCCCAAAAGAGAAAACGGAGCAGTTTCCCACCATTTGGGGATCAAATGATGAGGTTTACTACTCCCACGGAGTTCAGATTAATTGGGGTTCTCTCGGGTCCTTTTTCTCTCTCTCTCTCTCTCTGAATCACCTCAGGAACAACTTCTAAAGAAAGTATAAAATAGGTCTGGGATGTTCAGTGTTCACGACCAAGCCATTAATCCTATTAATCCTGTGACTTTTTGTCAGGATTCTTCTGAAATATCACAGAGCCGTCTCCGATAGTTACCATCTTCTCAAAGAATAGAATAGAATAGAATAGAATAGAATAGAATAGAATAGAATAGAATAGAATAGAATAGAATAGAATAGAATAGAATAGAATAGAATAGAATAGAATAGAATAGAATAGAAAATATGGAATGGAATGGAATAGAAAATAGAATAGAATAGCATAGAATAGAATAGAATAGAATAGAATAGCATAGAATAATAGCATAGAATAGAATAGAATAGAATAGAATAGAATAGAAAATATGGAATGGAATGGAATAGAAAATAGAATAGAATAGAATAGCATAGAATAGCATAGAATAGCATAGAATAGAATAGAATAGAATAGAATAGAATAGAATAGAATAGAATAGAATAGAATAGAATAGAATAGAATAGAAAATATGGAATGGAATGGAATGGAATGGAATAGAATAGAATAGAATAGAATAGAATAGAATAGAATAGAATAGAATAGAATAGAATAGAATAGAATAGAATAGAATAGAATAGAATAGAAAATTAGAATAGAATAGAATTTCCCTGTTAGGAAATTATTCCTTAGTTCTTGGTTGGTTCTCTCCTTCATTAGTTTCCATCCGTTGCGTCTTGTTCATTCAACACACAGAGTTGCATGCAGATGTTGGGACACCTTGAGCAGAGAAGAATAGCTGGAGAAGACCAGCCAGGATAAAACAAAACAAAAAAAATGTGCAATCTCTTTTTCGCTAGTCTGCAAACCAACTTGCTAATCTAGGAGATCATTTGATCTGTTTTAGCTCAGGTCTTCTTATAAGATCTCCTGCTTGAGCGGGGAGTGGACTAGAACAGTGGTTCTTAACCTTTTTGAACGAATCACCCCCTTGAGCCAATGAGGAAGTTGTCATTGCCCCCCTCCCCCAACATAACCTCTCAATCACAACATAGGAAATAATTCTTCAATTTATGCAAACACTTTTTTTGTTTTCTTTAAAATTGTCATCAGGACATATCGATGCAAATAATTTATTTCCAGTCTTTTTCCCATATCTCAACTGTGTGAAAAATGTTGGTGCCACCCGTCACTTTATTCCCAAACTTCATGATACATGTATTTCATTATTATCTTATTTATTCAAGACACTTAAATGTAATGACCACTGAAAACAAAATTCAATTGCAAGAAAGTGAAATGCCCGAAAAGAAAAACTTAAGAATTTCAAGACGAAAACTCTGAAACTAAATTAAGATTCGAGGAAAGTATATATAGTCATGCACACTGTAAAAAGGATTAAAAAGACACAAAGAAAATATAATGTCACAGGGGACAGCCACTCAGCATGCGATGTTTCGAAAGAAGCGCTCCCCCCTCCATCACTGCCCATTCTGGCCAATGGCGTGCCATTGTATGGGCATGAAGATAAGTGATGCGTATTCACATATGTACGGCGTTCTGTACTGAAGCTAGCTGGAGGAACATTTGAAAACACAATTCAATCCACTAATAGCGAGCAATCTGATGTTTTTGTATGACAGATATATAGCGATTCACTGGACGAAAAAGTCTCAAAAGTGTCCCCAAAACCTCTCGCTCCATCGCCCCCATATCGCCCCCTTTTCGTTCCTTCGCCCCCGCATCGCCCCTTTTCGTTTCATCGCCCCCCTGAAAAATGAAATCGCCCCCTGGGGGGCGATATCGCCCAGGTTAAGAACCACTGGACTAGAAGACCACCAAGATCCCTTTCCAACCATATTATCCTACGCTCTTTTTCTGATCTCCACGTTAGCTGGGAAATTCTAGGAGTTGAAGTCCGCGTACTTTAAAGTTGCCAAGGTTGGGAAACATTGCTTTGAGCCATGATATGTCTGGCATATTTTGTCAGCTCAGCAACAGTGGGGTTCCCCCCCCCTCTGAGTTTAGGGCTTAGCATAATGTGTGAGTCCAATCTTACAATGCTTATCTAGTTTTACTGAAGGCAAGTCAAATGCAAGGAGGCTATTTTGCCCCTTCAGTCTCAGTCAATTAAGTTTTAGGAGTTTCCTGCTCCAGGTTGGGTAGAGCCGAGTTTATTTACTACACCTTGGTGCTTCTATCCTGTGGCTATTGGCCCTTCTCACAATCAAGTCAGATTCCACAACAGTGGTTGCAGGAACTACATTTTGCACACCACAATACTGCTTTTTGAGCTACCTCTTAATCAATCCATGCTGAAAACATGAGCATCCAGCTTCTCTCCTTGATTAGTTTCCATTCTTGATGTTCTGTTACTCTTGTCCTGCCTTTGAGTGCTTTGGAAAATAAATTAACCCTCTCTTCAGTCCTTTTATTCTATCTCTCTGTTAAAAAGCCAATGCAGTCCTAGGCTGCATTAACAGAGGTATAGAATCAAGATTATGCAATGTGTTAATACCACTTTATAATGCCTTGGTAAGGCCACACTTGGAATACTGCATCCAGTAATAATAATAATAATAATAATAATAATAATAATAATAATAATAATAATAATAATAATAATAATAATAATAATAATAATAATAATAATAATAATAATAATAATAATAATAATAATAATAATAATAATAATAATAATAATAATAATAATAATAATAATAATAATAATAATAATAATAATAATAATAATAATAATAATAATAATAATAAAAAACCCTATACCATTTCAGACAAATGGCTGTCCAGTCTCTTCTTAAAAACTTCCAGTGTTGGAGCATTCACCGCTTCTGGAGGCAGGTTGTTCCACTGGTTAATTGTTCTAACTGTCAGGAAGCTTCTCCTTAGTTCTAGGTTGCTTCTCTCCTTGATGAGTTTCCATCCGTTGCTTCTTGTCCTGCCTTCAGGGGCTTCTCCAAAGCGCCTGAAGGCAGGACAAGAAGCAACGGATGGAAACTAACCAAGGAGAGAAGCAACCTAGAACTAAGGAGAAACTTCCTGACAGTTAGAACAATTAACCAGTGGAACAACCTGCCTCCAGAAGCGGTGAATGCTCCAACACTGGAAGGTTTTAAGAAGAGACTGGACAGCCACTTGTCTGAAATGGTATAGAGTTTCCTGCCTGAGCAGGGGGATGGACTAGAAGACCTCCAAGGTCCCTTCCAACTCTGTTATTCTATTATTCTTTGTGTCAACCCCTCAGATATTAGAACATGTCACCCTCCCTTGTCCTAAACTATCCAGTGTGGGATAGGCTCCCTAGAACAAAATGGGGAACTGAATAAATGCGTAGACGAGTAAAAGGGAAAAGATTTACACCATTTGTCCGGAATGGTCTAGGGCAGGGCTAGGCAACCTTGGCTCTTTTATGACTCGTGGACTTCAACTCCCAGAATTCCCCAGCCAGCATGGCTCAGCTTGGAAACCTCTCCCTTTCCCCTCAGCATGGCTGGCTCAGGAATTCTGGGAGTTGAAGTCCACGAGTCATAAAAGAGCCAAGGTTGCCCACCCCTGGTATAGACTGTCCTCCTTGAGAAGGGGGGTGGGCTAGAAGACCTCCAGGGTACCCTCCCAGCCTTCTTGTTCTTTGTTCTACTTCAGAAAAGTAAAATCTGCACCCATTCATCTTTTTCTCTGTTTCCTCGTAGCGAAATGTCTCTAAGTTTGGGCCCGAAATGTAAAGGGATTCTTACTGACAAGATTTGCTAGAAGACAATCAAGGCTCTTGTGACTTTCTTGTCTGCACAAAATTGATAATCGAGAGAGGACGATTTGTTTAGTGCCTGCTGTTTGAAGCACAATGTGTGACACCAGCTATCTATCCTCATTTTTTATATGACACCTCACCGCGCATCCTCGCAGCGTACCTGCTAAGGTGGGGAAAAAAAACCTATGGGTAAAAAAAAAAAATTCCTTTTCTCTCCGATAGGAAATAAAGTGGATAATCTTTTTTAAATTAAAACAGGGTCTTGTTTTACAGTAGCTGTCAGTCAGGTGCTAATTGAGAGAACCAAGAGAAACAAAATAATAATTTGGGGGAAACGGTAGGGTTTTCTACCTGTTTCCTTCTCATCTTCAGAGGGAGGACTTGGAGGTTGGGCCTCTGTATTTTTCCTCATCAAATCATCTTTTTTTCGACGCTCAGGATTTCTTCAAATCACAGCTACAGCTGTCCTCGCGTTACGACGACACATTTTTGCTGCTGCCAAGTTGCTCGGTGAGTTTTGCCGCATTTTACGACCTTGTTTGCCGCAGCTGTTAAGTTGAATCACCGCAGTTGTTATGTTAGTAAAACGCTTGTTAAGGGAATCTGGCTTCCCCATTGACTTTGCTTGTCAGGAGGTCACAAAAGGGGATCACAGGACCCCGGGGAAACTGTAACCGTCATAAACACGAGTCAGTTGCCAAGCGTCTGAATTTTGATCACATGACTAAGAGGATATGGTCCTAAAATGAAATTCAATGGTGAAAAAAGTAAAATTCTACATTTAGGCAAGAGAAACCAAATGCACAGGTACAGTATAGGTGGTACCTGGCTCAATAGTAGCAACTGTGAGAGGGATCTCGGAGTCCTAGTGGACAATCATTTAAATATGAGCCAGCCGTGTGCTGCAGCTGCCAAAAAAGCCAACACAGTGCTAGGCTGCATTAATAGAGGGACAGAATCAAGATCACGTGAAGTATTAATACCACTTTACAATGCCTTGGTAAGGCCACACTTGGAATACGGCATCCAGTTTTGGTCACCACGATGTAAAAAAGATCTTCTAAAGCGATATTTCTCAACCTTGGCAGCTTTAAGCTGTGTGGACTTCAGTTCCCAGAATTCCCCAGCCAGCCACATCTCTTCTGGTTGCCAAAGTTGAGAAACACTGCCCTAAAGGACTATTTGAGAAATAGTACAAAGGTTGTATTGGGACCAAATGCTTTAGCAATCATTTGTATTCCTTCAGCACTGAACAGGAAGGAGAGTCGTTTTGTGAGGTCCTTGTTGCTGTGTCAGCTTAGCTGCGCACCGATGATGTTACCTAGTTAGGTAATAAAATGTCTGCAAGCAAAGAATCAAGCTCAGAGAACACCAAGGACCTACAGTCCTATCCTCCTCCTTCTCCTCCTCCTCCTCCTCCTCCTCCTCCTCCTCCTGGTTGGAAACTGACCAAAGAGAGAAGCAACCTGGAATTGAGGAGAAACTTCCTGACAGTGAGGACAATCAACCAGTGGAACAGCTTTGCCTCCAGAAATTGTGGGCCCTCCATCACTGGAGGTTTTTAAGAAGAGACTGGACGGTCACCTGTTTGAGATGGTGTAAGTTGTCCTGCTTGAGCAGGGGGCTGGACTAGATGACCTCCAAGGTCCCTTCCAACTCTACTCTACTCTACTCTACTCTACTCTACTCTACTCTATTCTATTCTATTCTATTCTATTCTATTCTATTCTATTCTATTCTATTCTATTCTATTCTATTCTATTCTAATCTTATAGTTCAATTCCAAATATTCTCTTGTTAACATTTTGCTGAAGTTTCATACTATTATATTAAACACAGAAGGACGTATGCATATCTAAACAAGTTGAATGTGGGTTTTTTTTAACCCATATAATTGTTAAAACCGAGTTAATGGCAAACCTTGGCCTCTTGTGCATTCTGTGCCGGCTTAATTCGCACATCGGCCCTTTCAAATAAAGGAGCCTCATCCCCAAATTCCTCCAAGGAAGAACCAGGAGATATTTTGAGGAGCTCTGCCTAAGAACCCTCTCACTTTCTTTTCCATCAATGAGAACGAGGGGAACTAATTAGCAAAAATGACAAAAAAAAAAAAAGTCAAATCCCTTTTTGATGCCTTCAGTGGCCTTGAGTTAAAATTTTGGGTTGATCCGGGAAGATCCCAGTTGTGAACAGAAGTGCAACATCGCCCCCTTCTGGATAACTATCAATACTGCAGGTCTGGCTCTAAATATTTTGTGTGTGTTTATCCCTGCAATTAGAATAGAATAGAATAGAATAGAATAGAATAGAATAGAATAGAATAGAATAGAATAGAATAGAATAGAATAGAATAGAATAGAATAGAATAGAATAGAATAGAATAGAATAGAA
>JALGBA010002965.1:0-11915 GCA_023970755.1 Azemiops feae | reverse complement strand
GGATTGGAGTTAAGGACGGAAAAAAGACAATGCAGAAATCTGGATTGTATTGGGGGCGCCCTATATAAAAGCCCTCCGCAAAGGTAGAGTGTCACAGAGTATTGCACATTCATTCCCAGCCAGCAGGGGACAAGTTTAATCCCTGTAAGTCATCCAGCGTTTCTCAAACTTGGCAATTTTTGTGGACTTCAAGTCCCAGAATTCCCCAGCCTGCATGCAGTTTGCAGGTAACTAAATGGTTTATACAGGGAAAGCAGGAACTGTATTAAATTGGACTCCAGGGTTGACCGAGTACACCACCTCCAAATTTGTGAGGTCCCCTAAAATTTGCTGGCAACCCCCAAGTGATCGCAATAAATAAATAAAAACACAAACGTATTTATTTAGCGTATGGCACAATACACTCCGATAGTATCTTTTCACTAGCCTCCACTAGTTGTGACACTGCTTAGGTTTTACAAAAGCAGCCAAGGCCATTAAATGATGCTCCAGTCAGAGCTGAAGAACCTTCTTGTATGAGAAGCGAAACGTCTTCAAAGAAAATCAAGAAAGTCCAGTTGCCTCCTAAAAAAGCATCTTTGGGACAATTATGACCCGGAATGACTGAGAATCCCCTAGACAGTGAGAGGCAATGCGGGATACTTAAGGCACTGGACTAGAAATCGGATGACTGTCGGTTCTAGTCCCACCTTAGGCATGAAAGTCAACTGTGGTGACCTTGGGGTCAGTCCTTCTCTCTTGGTCCTAGTAACGAGGCAATGCCAAACCACCAGCTTCCCATCATAGCTATCTGCAATTGCATTGACGCACCACCGAATGTGTGCAGCTGGGGCCTGCGCACACCTGCAACATATCGTGTAGATCTATCTATCTATCTATCTATCTATCTATCTGTCTATCTATCTATCTATCTATCTATCTATCTATCTATCTATCTATCTATCTATCTATCTATCTATCTATCTATATATCTATCATCTATCTATCTATCTATCTATCTATCTATCTATCTATTTCTATCTATCATTATCTACTATCTATCTATTATCTATCTATCTATCTATCTATCTATCCTATCTATATATTGAATAAAAGGATGGCTGCACTTCAAATGGTTAGACGGCCTATTAGTATCTGAACAAAAATCTTTTTAACATTTATATTTTATTGTGTTTTTCTAATCTAGGTGAAATGTTAATATATACTGCAAGTCCATGTATGATATGCCATACGCTAAATAAATAAGTAAACAACCGCCCAATCAAGAAACTACCAGGAACACCTCCATCAACACTGATAGGACAAGCCACTAAGTATATAAAGAGAGAGCAAATTCCTCTCTCTTCTAGCACTGATGATGTTACCTAGTTGGGTCACGAAACGTCTGCAAGAAAACCACCAAGCTCAGAGAGCACCAAGGACCCCTGAAGAGACAATGTTGTTGGATGATGGACCAAGTGGCCCCTTAGCTCCGGCTTTATTATTTGTATAATAACAATGATATGCGTGTGTGTGTGTGTGTGCGTGCGTGGGTGTATGATAATACTATATAATTTATATTATGATTGCATTTATCTGCCCCATCTCGCCTAGAGGTTTAGAAAGCCCCTTTTTGCTTCCCAGTCAGTCAATATGGGCTGAGCAAGTGAAGCTGGAGGCAGCCAAGATTTCCTTCCCTCCACTTTCCCCTCGCACTTTACATATGCCCAGAGGCACCGTGCACACTTAGAAGCAGCTGCCCGCCGGCCTCCCCGCCCGTCCCTTGTTCCTTCCATCCCTAAAACCCTCATTCCAGATTCACCGCCTGGGATGGCCTCGAGCCTATGCTTTGCGACGTAAAACTGTGCCGAAAGAAATAGACCTTTTAAGGGGAGTTAAAGTTATTATCCTCTATCTTTATTAGTAACGCCTTATAAGTGTAATAGGCGAGGGAAGCCCTTTTGCTGCGACGAGGGGACACAAAAACATCACCTAATATTACTGAGGTTTCATTAATAAATACTACACTTAAAACTCCATTTTAAAAGCTTTGTTTCTTTTTGTGGCTGCTCGGCTCACCTGCGGCAGTACGAGGCTTTTTTCCCTTCTTGCGGCAGCGTAGAGCAGAAAAGAGGACAGGAAGGTGCCGACGGATGACTAAAAGCAACGGACAAGAATTCGGCCATAATAGGAAGGTCGATTCCAAATGAACTGGGGGATGGCCAATTTGGACGGACGGGAGGTCGCCATGCCGAGAAGGTCTAGGTGTTAATGCTATGGGACGGAAAAACGTGCCCTCCTGTGGTCAAAAAGGGTATTGCGGCCGCCGAAATAAATAAACCTTTTGAATGGGATTTTAAGGTTATTATTCTCTATCTTTATTATTAACGCCTTATTAATATTAATAGGGCGACGGAAGGCCCTTTTGCTGAGACCCTGGGGCAGAGTAAGATAACCTAATATTAGTATGGTTTTATTAACAAAGAATAATAAACTTAAAACGCCATTTAAAAGGTTTATTTCTTTTGGGGGCTGCTGTACCTGCTTGTCCCTTAGCGAGAGATGGCGCGGCCTTCAAAAAGGCCTGTAATGATGAATTAAGGTTACTTTGATAGGTGCTAACTTTAAAGATAAACCTCACCAAACATACATAAATTTATTGCTATGCTTAATATTAAAATGAGTGAATTAGATTTTACCTTCGCTGCTAGTTTTGAAACTGACGCATTTATTAAAATGTTTTATGTCTACCTACATCACACTAATTTCTTGCTGCATCTTAGTTTCTAATCTTCCTAGTATGCCCATTCGTGGATATCATTTCACTGGGGTGAAAAATAGACAGCTAGTCAATTGGGGTGGAAGGTGCCAGGCTAGAAATTGGGGGTGGGGGCTGAGTTTTAGTACCACCTTAGGTATGAGAAACCAGCTTTGGGCCAATTCCTCTCCTAGTCAGCCTAAGTCTAACCCTAACCCTAGGGCTGTTGCTGCATGGCGAAAATAAGAGAAGGAAGGAGCATTCATTTGCCGCCTTGAGTTATTTATTAAAAAATAACAAAGGCTGCATTAAAAAAATACGCAAAATTTAGAGCGGCTTTGGTCTAGTCGTGGTTAAGGCAGCAGACTAGAAAGTGGGAGGCTGTGAGTTCTAATCTTACTTTTAGAGGCAGAAAAGTCATCTGGGTCAGTCACTCCAAAACCAGCTTTGGGCCAGTCACTCTCTCTCGGCCCTAGGAAGGAAGCAACGGCAAACCATTTGTCTGAAATGGTATAGGGTTGCCTGCCTAAGCAGGGGGTTGGACTAGAAGACCTCCAAGGTCCCTTCCAACTCGGTTTTTCTATTCTAACCGCAGCTGGGGGGGGGGGGAAACCTTGCCAAGAAAACCGCAGGGATTTGGTCAGGCAATGGCCAGGAGTCGAGACTAAGTGGAAAGCACCAAATAATATCAAGAATAACAGCAATAACTTGCTAAACGCCCGGCTCCCTCCGGTGATGTTACTAGAAGGGAGTGCGAACACAGGCAATTGAGTTCATCGGGCAACGCGTGTCGTGGGAACGCAACTCCTAGTACCCACGCCGCCCGTGAAAAGGCGGCGTCGAGCGGCAGCTTCGGGGAAGCTTCCCTGAAGCCCCCGCATTCACCGGCCGTGCCTTCTCCTTCGCCATGGGAAGCCTTCTCGGGCGTCGCCGGGCGGTGACACCATCAGAAAGGCGCGTCCCCTATTTCGGCAGAGAAGCCAGAAAGGCACCATAGAGGTAGGAAAGGAGACGGAGGAAAGACGGCTTTACCCTTGAAACCGTCTCGAATTGGGAATCGCCATAGAAATGTAACAGAGGCGCTGGATGGAAATGGTAGGCGGCGGGTAGAACCAAGGACTCGAGTTTGTGGAGCATATATGGAGGAAGACTTTGGAGTGGAGTTAGGACGGAAAAAGACAATGCAGAAATCTGGATTGTATTGGGGGCGCCTATATAAAAGCCCCCGCAAAGGTGGAGTGTCACAGAGATTGGAAATCCATTCCCAGCCAGCAGGGGACAAGTTTAATCCCTGTAATTCATCCAGCGTTTCTCAAACTTGGCAATTTTTGTGGACTTCAAGTCCCAGAATTCCCCAGCCTGCATGCAGTTTGCAGGTAACTAAATGGTTTATCCAGGGAAAGCAGGAACTGTATTAAATTGGACTCCAGGGTTGACCGAGTACACCACCTCCAAATTTGTGACGTCCCCTAAAATTTGCTGGCAACCCCCAAGCGATCGCAATAAATAAATAAAAACACAAACGTATTTATTTAGCTTATGGCACAATACACTCCGATAGTATCTTTTCACTAGCTACACTAGTTGCGGAAACTGCTTAGTTTTACAAAAGCCAGCAGGCCATAAGTGATGCCCCAGTCAGAGTGAAGACCTTCTTGTCATGAGAAGCGAACCGTCTCAAAGAAAAATCAAGAGAGTCCAGTGCCTCCTGAAAAAGCATCTTTGGACAATTATGGACCCGGCATGATGAGAAATCTCCATAGACAGCGAGAGGACAATGCGGGATACTTAAGGACACTGGACTAGAAAATCGGAAGACTGTCGGATATAGCCCACCTTAGGCATGGAAAGTCAACTGTGGTGGACCTTGGGGTCAGTCCGCTATCTTGGTTCCTAGTAATGGAGGGCCACTGCCAAACCACCAGCTTCCCATCATAGTATCTGCAATTGCATTGACGCACGACCAAATGTGTGCAGCTGGGGCCTGCGCACACCTGCAACATATCGTGTAGATCTATCTATCTATCTATCTATCTATCTATCTATCTATCTATCTATCTATCTATCTATCTATCTATCTATCTATCTATCTATCTATCTATCTATCTATCTATCTATCTATCTATCTATCTAATATAAAGGAGGCTGCACTTCAATGGTTAAGACGGCCTATTGGTATCTGAACAAAAATCTTTTTAACATTTATATTTTATTGTGTTTTTCTAATCTAGTTGAAATGTTAATATATACTGCAAGTCCATGTATGATATGCCATACGCTAAATAAATAAGTAAACAACCGCCCAATCAAGAAACTACCAGGAACACCTCCATCAACACTGATAGGACAAGCCACTAAGTATATAAAGAGAGAGCAAATTCCTCTCTCTTCTAGCACTGATGATGTTACCTAGTTGGGTCACGAAACGTCTGCAAAAAAACCACCAAGCTCAGAGAGCACCAAGGACCCTGAAGAGACAATGTTGTTGGATGATGGACCAAGTGGCCCCTTTAGCTCCGGCTTTATTATTCATATAAAAACAATGATATGCGTGTGTGTGTGTGTGTGCGCCCGTGCGTGCGGGGGTGTATGATAATACTATATAATTTATATTATGATGACATTTATCTGCACCATATCGACCTAGAGGTTTTAGAAAAGCCCCTTCTAGCTTCCCAGTCAGTCAATATGCGCTGAGCAAGTGAAGCTAGAGGCAGCCGAGATTTCCTTCCCTCCTCTTTCCCCTCGCACTTTACATATGCCCAGAGGCACCATGCACACTTAGAAGCAGCTACCCGCCGGCCTCCCCGCCCGTCCCTCGTTTCTTCCATCCCTAAACCCTCCATTCCAGATTCACCCGCCTGGGATTGCCTCGATGCCTATGCTTTGCGACGTAAAACTGTGCCGAAAGAAATAGACCTTTAATGGATTTTAAAAGTTATTATCTCTATCTTTATTAGTAACGCCTTATTAATGTTAATAGGGCGAAGGGAAGGCCTTTTGCTGCGGAGGGGTACACAAAAACATAACCTAATATTACTGAGGTTCATTAATAAATACTACACTTAAAACTCCATTTAAAAGCTTATTTCTTTTTGCGGCATGCTCGGCTCACCTGCGGCAGTACGAGGCTTTTTTCCCTTCTGCGCAGGTAGAAGCAGAAGAAGGACAGAAGGTGCCGAGGATGACTAAAAGCAACGGACAAGACGTCGGCCATGATAGGAAGGTCGAGTCCAAATGAACTGGGGGATGGCCAATTTGGACGGACGGGAGGTCGCCATGCCGAGAAGGTCTAGGACAGTGTTAATGCTATGGGACGGAAAAACGTGCCCTCCTGTGGTCAAAACGGGTATTGCGGCCGCCGAAATAAATAAACCTTTTGAATGGGATTTTAAGGTTATTATTCTCTATCTTTATTATTAACGCCTTATTAATATTAATAGGGCGACGGGAGGACCTTTTGCTGCGACCCTGGGGCAGAGTAAGATAACCTAATATTAGTAAGGTTTTATTAATAAAGAATAATAAACTTAAAACGCCATTTAAAAGGTTTATTTCTTTTGGTGGCTGCTGTACCTGCTTGTCCCTTAGCGAGAGATGGCGCGGCCTTCAAAAAGGCCTGTAATGATGAATTAAGGTTACTTTGATAGGTGCTAACTTTTAAAGGATAAACCTCACCAAACATACCAATAAAATTTATTGCTATGGTTAATATTATAAAATGATTGAGATTCAGCTTTTACCTTCGCTGCTAGTTTTGAAAACGACGCATTTATGTAAACTGTTTTATGTTACTACATCACACTAATTTCTTGCTGCATCTTAGTTTCTAATCTTCCTAGTATGCCCAGTCGTGAATATCATTTCACTGGGTTGAAAAATAGACAGCTAGTCAATTGGGGTGGAAGGTGCCAGGCTAGAAATTGGGGGGTGGGGGCTGAGTTTTAGTACCACCTTAGGTATGAGAAACCAGCTTTGGGCCAATTCCTCTCCTAGTCAGCCTAAGTCTAACCCTAACCATAGGGCTGTTGCTGCATGGCGAAAATAAGAGAAGGAAGGAGCATTAGATATATTTGCCGCCTTGAGTTATTCTAAAAATTTTTTAAACCAAAATACAAAAAAAAAAACCCAAAAAAAAAAAAAAAAAAAACAACGGGGCTGGAATTAAAAAAATATGCAAAATTTAGAGCGGCTTGGTTAGCGTGGTTAAGGCAGCAGACTAGAAAGTGGGAGGCTGTGTGAGTTTTCTAATCTTGCTTTTTAGAGCAGAAAAGTCATCTGGGGCAGTCACTCCAAAACCAGCTATGGGCCAGTCCACTCTCTCTCGGCCCTTAGGAAGGATGCAACGGCAAACCCTTTGTCTGAAAATGGTATAGGTTGCCGCCTATGCCGGGGGTGGACTAGAAGACTCCAAGGTCCCTTCCAACTCGGTTATTTATTCTAACCGCAGCTGGGGGGGGGGGGAAACCTTGCCAAGAAAACCGCAGGGATTTGGTCAGGCAATGGCCAGGAGTCGAGACTAAGTGGAAAGCACCAAATAATATTAAGAATAACAGCAATAACTTACTAACGCCCGGCTCCCTCCGGTGATGTTACTAGAAGGGAGTGCGAACACAGGCAATTGAGTTCATCGGGCAACGCGTGTCGTGGGAACGCAACTCCTAGTACCCACGCCGCCCATGAAAAGGCGGCGTCGAGCGGCAGATTCTGGGAAGCTTCCCTGAAGCCCCCGCCTCACCTGGCCTTGCTGCAAAGGCAGCAGCGCCGCCGGCTCCACCTTTGCCTTCTCCTTCGCCCTGGGACAGCCTTCTCGGGGCGTCGCCGGGCTGTGACGCCATCAGAAGGCGCGTCCCCTATTTCGGCAGAGAAGCGGAAAAGCACCATAGAGGTAGGAAAGGAGAGCGGAGGGCAGACTGGGCTTTCCGCTCTTCAAACCGTTGGACTTGGGAATCGCCATAGATATGTACACAGAGAGCTCGGGTGGAAATGGTAGAGCGGCCGGTAGAACCAAGACTTCCGAGTTTGCTGGAGCATATATGGAGGAAGACTTTGGATTGGAGTTAAGGACGGAAAAAAGACAATGCAGAAATCTGGATTGTATTGGGGGTGCCCTATATAAAAGCCCCCCGCAAAGATGGAGTGTCACAGAGTATTGCACATCCATTCCCAGTCAGCAGGGGACAAGTTTAATCCCTGTAAGTCATCCAGCGTTTCTCAAACTTGGCAATTTTTGTGGACTTCAAGTCCCAGAATTCCCCAGCCTGCATGCAGTTTGCAGGTAACTAAATGGTTTATCCAGGGAAAGCAGGAACTGTATTAAATTGGACTCCAGGGTTGACCGAGTACACCACCTCCAAATTTGTGACGTCCCCTAAAATTTGCTGGCAACCCCAAGTGATCGCAATAAATAAATAAAAACACAAACGTATTTATTTAGCGTATGGCACAATACACTCCGACAGTATCTTTTCACTAGCCTCCACTAGTTGTGACACTGCTTAGGTTTTACAAAAGCAGCCAAGGCCATTAAGTGATGCTCCAGTCAGAGCTGAAGAACCTTCTTGTATGAGAAGCGAAACGTCTTCAAAGAAAATCAAGAAAGTCCAGTTGCCTCCTGAAAAAGCATCTTTGGGACAATTATGACCCGGATGACTGAGAATCTCCATAGACAGTGAGAGAAAATGCGGGATACTTAAGGCACTGGACTAGAAATCGGAAAGATGTCGTTCTAGTCCACCTTAGGCATGAAAGTCAACTGTGGTGACCTTGGGAGTCAGCCTTCTCTCTTGGTCTCGTAAGGAGGCAATGCCAAAACACCAGCTTCCCATAATAGATATCGGCAATGCATTGTACGCACAACCGAATGTGCGCAGCTGGGGCCTGCGCACCATGCAACAGATCGTGTGATCTATATATCTATCTTATCTATCATCTATTCTATCTATTATCTATCTATCTATCTATTATCTAATCTATCTATTATCTATTATCTATCTATCTATCTACATCATCTATCTATCTATCCTATCTATCTATCTATCTAACATAAAGGAGCTGCACTTCAATGGTAGACGGGCTATTGGTATCTGAACAAAAATCTTTTTAACATTTATATTTTATTGTGTTTTTCTAATCTAGGTGAAATGTTAATATATACTGCAAGTCCATGTATGATATGCCATACGCTAAATAAATAAGTAAACAACCGCCCAATCAAGAAACTACCAGGAACACCTCCATCAACCCTGATAGGACAAGCCACTAAGTATATAAAGAGAGAGCAACTTCCTCTCTCTTCTAGCACTGATGATGTTACCTAGTTGGGTCACGAAACGTCTGCAAGAAAACCACCAAGCTCAGAGAGCACCAAGGACCCCTGAAGAGACAATGTTGTTGGATGATGGACCAAGTGGCTCCTTAGCTCCGGCTTTATTATTTATATAATAACAATGATATGCGTGTGTGTGTGTGCGCGCACGTGAGAGGGTGTATGATAATACTATATAATTTATATTATGATGACATTTATCTGCCCCATCTCGCCTAGAGGGTTAGAAAGCCCCTTTTAGCTTCCCAGTCAGTCAATATGGCTGAGCAAAGTGAAGCGGGAGGCAGCCGAGATTTCCTTCCCTCCTCTTCCCCTAGCACCTTACATAGCCCAGAGGCACCATTGACCCACTTAGAAGCAAGCTGCCCGCCGGCTCCCCGCCGTCCCTTGTTTCTTCATCTAACCCTCCATTCCAGAATTCACACCCGCCTGGATGCCTGATGCCTATGCTTTGCGGACGTCTAAACTGTGCCGAAAAGAAATAGACTTTAATGGGATTTTAAAGTTATTATCATCTATCTTTATAGTACGCCTTATTAATGTTAATAGGGCGAAGGGAAGCCCTTGTGCTGCGACGCGGGGACACAAAAACATCACCTAATATTAACTGAGTTTCATTAATAAATAACTACACTTAAAGACCATTTAAAAGCTTTATTTCTCTTTGCGGCTGCCTCGCTCACGGCGGATCATTACGAGGCTTTTTTCCTTCTTGCGGCAGCGTAGAGAAGAAGAGAGGACAGGAAGGTGCCGACGGATGACTAAAAGCAACGGACAAGACGTCGGCCATGATAGGAAGGTCGATTCCAAATGAACTGGGGGATGGCCAATTTAGACGGACGGGAGGTCGCCATGCCGAGAAGGTCTAGGACCGTGTTAATGCTATGGGACGGAAAAACGTGCCCTCCTGTGGTCAAAACGGGTATTGCGGCCGCCGAAATAAATAAACCTTTTGAATGGGATTTTAAGGTTATTATTCTCTATCTTTATTATTAACGCCTTATTAATATTAATAGGGCGACGGGAGGCCCTTTTGCTGCGACCCTGGGGCAGAGTAAGATAACCTAATATTAGTAAGGTTTTATTAATAAAGAATAATAAACTTAAAACGCCATTTAAAAGGTTTATTTCTTTTGGTGGCTGCTGTACCTGCTTGTCCCTTAGCGAGAGATTGCGCGGCCTTCAAAAAGGCCTGTAATGATGAATTAAGGTTACTTTGATAGGTGCTAACTTTAAAGATAAACCTCACCAAACATACACAAAATTTATTGCTATGCTTAATATTAAAATGAGTGAGATTAGATTTTACCTTCGCTGCTAGTTTTGAAACTGACGCATTTATTAAAATGTTTTATGTCTACCTACATCACACTAATTTCTTGCTGCATCTTAGTTTCTAATCTCCCTAGTATGCCCAGTCGTGAATATCATTTCACTGGGTTGAAAAATAGACAGCTAGTCAATTGGGGTGGAAGGTGCCAGGCTAGAAATTGGGGGGTGGGGGCTGAGTTTTAGTACCACCTTAGGTATGAGAAACCAGCTTTGGGCCAATTCCTCTCCTAGTCAGCCTAAGTCTAACCCTAACCCTAGGGCTGTTGCTGCATGGCGAAAATAAGAGAAGGAAGGAGCATTAGATATATTTGCCGCCTTGAGTTATTTATAAAAATAACAAAGGCTGGATTAAAAAAATATGCAAAATTTAGAGCGGCTTTGGTATAGTCGTGGTTAAGGCAGCAGACTAGAAAGTGGGAGGCTGTGAGTTCTAATATGCTTTAGAGGCAGAAAAGAAAAAAGTCATCTGGGCAAGCACTCCAAAAAACCCAGCTTGGGCAGTCACCTCTCTCGGCCCTAGGAAGGAAGCACGGCAAACCATGTCTGAATGGTATAGGGTTGCATGCCTAAGCAGGGTGGTGGGATAGAAGACCTCCAAGGTCCCTTCCAACTCGGTTATTCTATTCTAACCGCAGCTGGGGGGGGGGGAAACCTTGCCAAGAAAACCGCAGGGATTTGGTCAGGCAGTGGCCAGGAGCCGAGACTAAGGGGAAAGCACCAAATAATATTAACAATAACAGCAATAACTTACTAAACGCCCGGCTCCCTCCGGTGATGTTACGAGAAGGGAGTGCGAACACAGGCAATTGAGTTCATCGGGCAACGCGTGTCGTGGGAACGCAATTCCTAGTACCCACGCCGCCCATGAAAAGGCGGCGTCGAGCGGCAGATTCGGGGAAGCTTCCCTGAAGCCCCCGCCTCACCTGGCCTTGCTGCAAAGGCAGCAGCGCCGCCGGCTCCACCTTTGCCTTCTCCTTCGCCGCGGGACAGCCTTCTCGGGGCGTCGCCGGGCTGTGACGCCATCAGAAGGCGCGTCCCCTATTTCGGCAGAGAAGCGGCAAGGCACCATAGAGGTAGGAAAGGAGAGCGGAGGGCACACTGGGCTTTCCGCTCTTGAAACCATCCAACTTGGGAATCGCCATAGAAATGTAACCAGAGAGCTCGGGTGGAAATGGTAGAGCGGCCGGTAGAACCAAGACTTCCGAGTTTGCTGGAGCATATATGGAGGAAGACTTTGGATTGGAGTTAAGGACGGAAAAAAGACAATGCAGAAATCTGGATTGTATTGGGGGCGCCCTATATAAAGGCCCCCCGCAAAGGTGGAGTGTCACAGAGTATTGCACATCCATTCCCAGCCAGCAGGGGACAAGTTTAATCCCTGTAAGTCATCCAGCGTTTCTCAAACTTGGCAATTTTTGTGGACTTCAAGTCCCAGAATTCCCCAGCCTGCATGCAGTTTGCAGGTAACTAAATGGTTTATCCAGGGAAAGCAGGAACTGTATTAAATTGGACTCCAGG
>JALGBA010002964.1:0-35418 GCA_023970755.1 Azemiops feae | reverse complement strand
GATAGATAGATAGATAGATAGATAGATGATTAGATAGATAGATAGATAGATAGATAGATAGATAGATAGATAGAAGATAGATAGATAGAAGATAGATAGATAGATAGATAGATAGATAGATAGATAGATAGATAGATAGATAGATAGATAGATAGATAGATAGATAGATAGATAGATAGATAGATAGATAGATAGATGATGGATAGAGAGAGAGAGAAGATAAATAGAGAGAGAGATAATGGGTGGATGGATGGATGGATGGATGGAGAGAGAGAGAGAGAGATGATGGATGGATGGAGGGAGGGAGGGAAGGAGACAGATAGATGAGAGAGGGTGGGAAGGAGAGAGAGGGAGAGAATAGAGAATGGCTTTATATTTTGCATGCAGTACTGAAACGTAGAAGAAAATTATTTTAGGATCGCTCATTTTCAACTGAAGTTTGCCTGACACTTGGACAAAGATACACAAATTTTGCAAAACTGACTCTCCTCCACAACCATGCAGGGGCTGCAGGAGGAGAGAAGCAGAGTGTCTTTCATGTTGAGCCATTCATCAGCTGCCAAGAAAGTCCCAACGCCATCATTAACCATCACTGTCCTTTGGGCTGCACTTGTTCTGTGGCTTTTAAATCTGATCTGTCCTTCTCGTTGTTCTACAAACAAAAACTTGTGAGCACCGCTCGAGAGGCCCGAGCAGTGAAACACCTGATTTCTGTAGCAATCAGCAAGTAGGTCACACTGCAGAATGAAGCACTGATTGCCTTGGCAATAACCTCTGCAGTCCATTTAAGTGCTGAAGCTGTCCGTGAAGTGGTCAATGAACAAAAAAAGAGCCACTAATTCATTACCTAAAGCCTTTCCAGGTAAAAATCTATCCACCAAAATATCTATATTCTTTCACTCCACTTTATCATGTCATGGATAAGTTGTTCACAAGAGCTTGGAGTCGCGTGAACAGTAAGAATTTGGACCCATAGAACTGAAGATATTGATACAGTTCATTTTCTTTGTTTCCAACATGGGAATGGAATGGAATGGGATAGAATGGGATAGGATGGAATGAATAGAATAGAATAGAATAGAATAGAATAGAATAGAATAGAATAGAATAGAATAGAATAGAATAGAATAGAATAGAATAGAATAGAATAGAATAGAATAGAATACCATTTCAGACAAATGGTTATCCAATCTCTTCTTGAAAACTTCCAGTGTTGGAGCATTTACAACTTCTGGAGACAAATTGTTCCACTGGTTAATTGTTCTAACTATCAGGAAATTTCTCCGTAGTTCCAGGTTGCTTCTCTCCTTGATTAGTTTCCAACCGTTTCTTCTTGTCCTACCCTCAGGTGCTTTGGAGAATAGCTTGACTCCCTCTTCTTTGTGGCAATCCCTCAGATATTGGAATATTGCTGTCATGTCACCCCCAGTCCTTCTCTTCATTAAACTAGACATACCCAATTCCAGCAACCGTTCTTTATATGTTTTAGCCTCCAGTCCCCTGATCATCTTTGGAAGTACAAAGCAAGTTGAAAAAAGGTTGGTTACAGCAACTGTCTTCACATTACCCTATACGTTGACCTCTAGCATGCATATTTTATCACCTTTCTAGCTATCAAGGAGGCAGTAGAGGCCAAGCTGGTTCAGAACATACATGAACATCTTCCAAGTAAAGACACAATTCAGCAAGACTGCTACACAATCCCTTGAACTAAATTAATTTCAATCCAGTTGGGTAAACAAGTCAAAATTCATCCCTGATATGAAAAACAAAGATTATTAGGAAATGTACATCAATAACAGAATAATGATGGGCATGTGAGATAGCAAATATTTGCTCCCAGAGGTTCTGAAGACCTGCAAATTACAGGAGAGTTACAACAAGGCAGAAAAATGCTTTGATCCCTATTGTGTACTCATTTATGAAATCTCTGTCCTGTCTCAATCCAAGATCAAGTGTGACAAAGCTCTTTTTTGTTCTATTTGTTTCCCAAGATGATGGGGACTTTGGCTGCCAGTATCTCCCGACCTTGCTGCTGTAACGAAAAGTTTATGAAAGCAATTGGAAATTCTTTTGCGTGATCACGTTTCACAGAGTCACAATAAAGTCGCAGCTGCATTGGATACTTAGCTGAATACTATGATGCATACAAAAGACAACATGTCCCTGAATAAAAGTTTGCAGTCCAGCCATTCCCACTGAGAGAAGAGACATAGCTAACAGGAAAAAAATATATATATACAAGCAACTAACTACTGGTTATTCTGTATTCTGAGTCAATTCTATTCTGGTCGTCATGATACAAAAAAAAATGTTGTGGCCCTAGAAAGAGTTCAGGGAAGAACAACAAAGTTAATAGGAGATCTGGAGGCTAAGCCATATGATGAACAATGGAGGGAACTAGGTATGTCTGGTTTAATGAAGAGAAGGACTAGGGATGATAGGAGTCTTCCATATTTCGGGGTCTATCACAGAGAAGAGGGAATTGTTTTCCAAAGCACCTGAGGGCAGGACAAGATGCAAATGGGTAGAAGATCATTAAAGAGAGAAGCAACCTAGAACTAAGGAGAAATTTCCTTACAGGGAGAACAATTAATCAGTAGAACGACTTATCTCTGGAGGTTGTTGAGAATGGACAGCCATTTGGCTGGTATGTTATAGGATCTCCTACATGGGCAGGGAGTTGGACTAGAAGACCTTCAAGGTTCCTTCCAATTCTATTCTATTCTATTCTATTCTATTCTATTCTATTCTATTCTATTCTATTCTATTCTATTCTATTCTATTCTATTCTCCATTCCATTCCATTCCATTCCATTCCATTCTATTCTATTCTATTCTATTCTATTCTATTCTCCATTCCATTCCATTCCATTCCATTCCATTCCATTCTATTCCATTCCATTCCATTCCATTCCATTCCATTCCTACTCTACTCTACTCTACTCTACTCTACTCTACTCTACTCTACTCTACTCTATATTCTATTCTATTCCATTCCATTCCATTCCATTCCATTCCATTCCATTCCATTCCATTCCTACTCTACTCTACTCTACTCTACTCTATATTCTATTCTATTCTATTCTATTCTATTCTATTCTATTCTATTCTATTCTATTCTATTCTATTCTATTCTATTCTATTCTATTCTATTCTATTCTATTCTATTCTATTCTATTCTATTCTATTCTATTCTATTCTATTCTATTCTATTCTATTCTATTCTATTCTATTCCATTCCATTCCATTCCATTCCACTCATACAGGCTAATTTGACTGTTGCGCCCACAATCTATCAAACGCTCAACACAGTACTGCTAGGTAAGAATGTTTCTTGCAAACCAAGGCCTTGTAGAAGAGTTGATTGCTCTCAACAGCATGAGGCCGCACTTCCCTTTTATATCCACGTCAGTTGAAACCCTTTACTTCTTCCTGCTTTTCCCACCTTCAAAAGTCTTCTTTGCTTCATGTTCTCTGGCTTTGAAGAAGAGTAGATGTTGACATGTTTGACATGCTACCCTCAGAACCTCAGGCTGTCAGTTTCTACCTCACGGCAGGGGTTCCCTTCTTCCTTCGTTGTTCTACTTTTGTCCCTTCCAGCTGTGCACAGAGAAGGCAACGCTCAGCCTTGACAAGAACCTACGGTTGGGTTAGAACGATCCAGTCGGATGAGATGTTAGAGGAATTCTGAGTGCGAATAGATGGGAAAGATCTGAGAGCAACATCCTTCATCCTATTGGTCACTAGGGTTAAATCAATTGACGTGGTTGGTTGGTTGGTTAGGGGAAGCTCCTCTCCTCTCCCCTCATTCTCTGTGAATCTCAGCTAAAGGTTGGTGCTTCCTGGAAGCAGATGACGAAAAGGATTTGGATATTCCAAATCTTTCCGACGTCTCTCCTACAATCTCCAGTGCAGCACTGCGTCTGTTGGAAAATGCAGAAGAGTCAAACTGGTTGTCTTATGTTCCTATTTTAATAGTCTTTCTGAAGTTGCTGGATTTTATTTTTCTCTTATAACTACTTCACGCAGATCTCCCCTAAGGGACAGCAAGCAATGGCCAACCCCACTCCTTAATGCTGCCAAGAAAACTGTGTGGATAGGTGTCACCAGAATCCACCTGGGAAGGAGCAGATTAGCTTGCAAAGCCCCAGGTTTTGCATTTGTTTATTTAGGAATCCATCCAATCCACGGCTGTTTTAACGGCGCAAACACGAGATGATGTGGCTGATTGAATGTTGTCAGCCATGCATTTTGATGCCCGTGTCTCAGACAAGATTTTATATAAATGTGTGTGTGCGTGCGTGCGTTGAGCACTGAATTGCAAAAAATTAGTTTAAAAAATGTGGAAAGGTCATCCAAAGAAGCTGATTGGGAGAGATTATGGAACAGATAAAAAAAGGCAGTATTTCTTTACATAATGCATAAGACACTTGGAGAATTCATTACCTCAAGATGTGGGGGAGGAGTGCTATGGAGTCCTTAGTACTGGCTAAACTTGGTTGTTTTCCTATAGACATTTCCTTTCCTGGAGACATTTCATTTCCTTGATTGTTTTCTTGGAGACATTTTGTTTCTTTACATCTTTAGTGCTAGAAAGGACTGGGGTTTGCTCTCTATTTATTTACAGTAGTTTCCCTGCCAATGTTGCTGGGGATATATGTCTATATGTGTATATATATCATCATCATCATTCTAGCCATGGTCTATCCACTGCAGGATGAAAGCCTCTTTTGCATGTTTCCAACCAAGATGGTCCTGAGCTTCCTTTTGCCAATTGGGCCTGCCATACTTGCTGGTGTCATCGCTCCATCTTGTTTTATGTCTCTTTCGTGGACGCTTTTGATCAAGCGGGATCCGTTCTGTGACTGCCTTGGTCTACCTGCCCTCAGTTCTTCTTGCCATGTGACCAGCCCGTTCCCATTTCCATTCTTTGACTCTCTTGATGGCATCGTATGCTTTCGTTTGTTCTCTAATCCATGCGCGGGTCTTTCTATCTTGTCTTGTGATGCCGAGCACGTCTCTTTCCGTGTTTCTTTGCGTCACTTGTAGCTTTTGTGTCATTTGTGAGGTGTAGAGTCCCATGTTTCACTGGCATATGTTAGAGCAGGTAGCACACACTGATCCAAAACTTTTCTTTTTGGGCACAGGGGGAGGTTGTTCTTGAAAATTACGCTTAGATTGCCGAATGTCTGCCAGCCACATTTAATACTGTTCAATTTCCTTTATTGTATCACTTTCCATTGAGATCCGTTGGCCAAGGTGTATGTAGCAGTCTACTACGTCTAGTTCTTTTCCAGATACACACACACACACACTTACCAAAGAAAGAAAAAATTGCATATCTGGAGAACTAGATGTAGTAGACCACCATATACGTATATGTGTATGTATATGTGTGTGTGTGTGTGTGTGTGTATCTGGAAAAGAACTAGATGTGGTAGACCACTACACACACACACACATATATATATTCATTTTAATGTGTTCTATTGTGCACACAGAAAAGCAACAATAAAGGTTATTTTCTATCTTCTATCTGGTTTTCCCCTTGCTAGTTTCTTGATTAAGCTGTTGTTTACTGCTTGATTGTTTCTCTGATGTTAAATCCATCTAGCACTGAAGATGCTAGCAATGGTAGCATCCCACAGAAGACATAACCTATGGGATATTTCAAGTTGGACTATTTTGCTCCGAGTTCGGGGGGGTTCAAGTTTTCCATCTTGTGCACTACCCTAATAGGTGCCTTCTGTGACCATGCACTAGACTTTGAACTTGACTAACATCTATTAGCAGCACAGTCAGGGAAGGAAGACAACAAAACAGCAATAACAATCAAAGGGTGATGGATAGGCGCCGCTTCTGGGAAATCAGGAGTTTACTGCATGCTTTGAATTTTACAATGCACCTTTTTCGGTCACTATCAAAACCAAAAGGAAACGTCGATCGTCTTTGAGGAACAGACTCAGAAAGATATTAAACAAGCCCAGCCCAGAAAAATGCATGCGCCTTGCTTTTACTCAATATCCCTTTATTTCCCCCCAAGATGTCTTTCTGGAAACTTTTCCTGGGGATTTCGCTTGAAATGCTTTCAGGCAAACGGAAGGAAAATGAAGCCTCTAGAGCAGAGGTCACCAACCTTTTCTATACCCAGCACCCCTAGAACACTTCTGATATATTGGTCACCACGATGTAAAAAAGATATTGAGACTCTAGAAAGAGTGCAGAGAAGAGCAACAAAGATGATCAGGGGACTGGAGGCTCAAACATATAAGGAACGGTTGCTGGAATTGGGTATGCCTAGTTTAATGAAGAGAAGGACGAGGGGGGACATGATAGCAGTCTTCCAATATCTCAGGGGCTGCCACAAAGAAGAGGGAGTCAAGCTATTCTCCAAAGCACCTGAAGGCAGGAGAAGAAGCAACAGATGGAAACTAATCAAGGAGAGAAGCAACCTAGAACTAAGGAGAAACTTCCTGACAGTTAGAACAATTAACCAGTGGAACAACCTGCCTCCAGAAGCAGTGAATGCTCCAACACTGGAAGTTTTTAAGAAGAGACTGGACAGCCATTTGTCCGAAATGGTGTAGGGTTTCCTGCCTGAGCAGGGGGTTGGACTCGATGACCTCCAAGGTCCCTTCCAACTTTATTATTATTATTATATTCTCGCACCCCTTACAAAAGTTCAAAATAGTGGCAATGAATTATGCATATACACTATAATTTTGAAAACCCAAGTTTTCGCACCGCCTGGAATATTATCTCGCACCCCCAGTTGGGAACCCTTGCTCAAGAGGACGACCTCCTGTGCAGCTCTGGAGCTAATTGCTACCCAAACAGGAATAATGTTTAATATTTCATCAACCAATGGATTTTTCCAGCCAGTATCTTAACCCTTGTAAGCTTTGCTGTTGTTCCTGCTGTTGTTTCTTGGCCAGAAACTAAAACTATTCTCTGGGTGAATAGTTACCATTTGCAAGTCTCTGGTTTATTGTTTTGTCCGATTATTCTTACCACCAAGAGTTTGGTAGAGTTTGTTGGCTGGTTGTCCCACCAGCAGAAGTTGGAAGGGACCTCACAGGTCTTCTAGTATCCAACCCACTGCAGGAGACCTTATACCAGTGATGTTGGTGAACCTTTTAGAGACCGAGTGCCCAAACGGCAACCCAAAACCCACTTATTTATCGCAAAGTGCCAACACGGCAATTGAACCTGAATACTGAGATTTTAGTTTAGAAAAAAAACAACTCATACATTAACATCTTTTGTCTTAAAAGAAAAACACAATAACAAAGCTTTCGTTGATACAAACAACTTTTTTACTGAAAGGTAACAAGTTTGCATTTGGCACGCTTTTGAACAACTAATGTGATGTTTGCTGTTGTATGCATGCTGATAATTTGTCTCACCTTGGCTTATACTTTGTACGTTTGAGAGCAACACATGCAGCACTCAGGTCATCTGTTACGTCTGTTTCTGGTGTCAGATTTGATAGAATTCAAAGCTGAAAACAGTGCGCTCGCTCCGGAGGCTTGTTTTGGCTAGGAAGGGGCCTGAGAAATGGCTTTTTCCTGCGAAAACTTAGAGCGAGGCGCGTGTGCCCACAGAGAGGGCTCCAAGTGCCCCCCTCTGGCACGCATGCCATAGGTTCGCCACCATTGCCTTATACCATCCCAATCAAATGGTTGTCCAGTCTATTTTTGTACAGGAGGCAAGTTGTCTCAACAATTAATTGTTCTCACTGCCATATTTCCAGGTTGTATCTCCCTCTGATGAGCTTCCACATTATCTTCTTGATCTGCCCTCAGGTACTTTAGAGAAGAAGTCTTCTTTGTGACAGTCCCTCAAGTACTAGAAGACATTTGTCATGTCCCCCTTAATCCTTCTCTTAGATAGGCTGTACCCACCTACTGTAGCTCCCTCAACCATTCATCATATGATTTAGGCTCCACATCCTTTATCATCTTTGTAGAAGATCAAGGTGGCTCGCGCAGTTTAGGATGTTGAATTGGAGGTTAGCAAGCCTGCGTTCGAGACCCAAGTGCTGCTGTGGGTTGGGGTGAGCTCATGTCTTTTAACTCCAGCTCCTGCCAGGGACGTGAAAGGTCTTCCCCAGGGCAACAGTGATGTCATTGGCTAATACTTTCAATCTGGAAGCACCTCAGTGAGTGCAACGGGATCAACTTGTTCTTCTCTGCACGCTTTCTTGGGCCATTGGCTAATACTTTCAATCTGGAAGCACCTCAGTGAGTGCAACGGGATCAACTTGTTCTTCTCTGCACGCTTTCTAGGGGCTCAGCATCTCTTTTTTTTTTTCATTGTGGTGACAATGACACATTAACTGGGTTTCCCAAAAGCACAGAGCATAGAATAATAGAGTTGGAAGGGACCTTGGAGGTCTTCAGAATGAGAAAGCTTTCCGGTTTTTTTAGTGTTCTGCAATGGATTACGGTAAATAGACACTGGCAAATGGACGTTTTCAGAAATTTGAGTCGACTGAAGAACTATGTCATGGGGCCAATGCCTGAAGACCAATATGTAATCTTCAGCCTAATTGCCCCAGAAATGGAGATCCCCAGAACACACTTGTGATTCAGTACTGCTAGCTCTCAACGCTCCTAATTCTGGTTTCAACCATTGTCACTCACATTCACCATGAAATGATGGCTGTTCCCAATTCCCATCATGAAACATTTTTCGCCAATCCGCATATCAGAAGCTGTCCTCTCTGGCCAGGGATATTCAGGAAACACAACTCAGAACTGTTTGTATCTAGTGAAAAACATCCGACACATTGCAGGAACAAGGTTTTTTTTTCCCTCACCTTGGCAACGTGTTTGCTTCATTAGTCCACCAAAATAGGGCTGTAAATTCCCAAAGGAGCATGTGTTTTAAAACCAACTTTACACAAAACAGTAGCTCCTAGTGTTCCGAGCAGAGAAAAGATCTATTTTAGACAAGAGAATTGTATAAGCAGTGTAATTTTTATGGAGCCCAAAAGCTTTAAAAATATATATAAAATTATACAAATTCAAGCTTCATACGGTGTCAAGAGGAGATTGTGAAAGTTGCATTCATGAAAAACCAGCCACAATGAAGAGTTGTAAAACTCAAGCCAAGTTAAGCACTTTGACACCCTACTGATTTTCAAAGGGTGCTGAAACATGCATTTTTGGTGGTGTCCAAATACTCAACATGGAGATTTACACATAAATAGAACACAGAATAATAGAGTTGGAAGGGACCTTGGAGTCTAGTCCAATCCCCTGCTATCCTATACCATTTCAGATAAATGGCTGTCCACTCTCTTTTTGAAAGCCTCCAGTGATGGGACCACCCACAGCTTCTGCAGGCAAGCCATTCCATTAGTTCATTGTTGTTACTGTTAGGAAATTGCTCTTAATTCTATGTTGCTTCTCTCCTTGGTTAGTTTCCATCCGTTGTTTCTTGTCTTGTCTTCGGGTGCTTTGGAAAATAGTTTGAGCCTGTCTTTGTAGGAGCCCCTCAACTATTGGAACACTGCTATCATGTCACCCCTAGTCCTTCTTTTCCAGAAGACTAGACATACCCAATTCCTGCAACCGTTCTTCATATGTTTTATCCTTCAGTCCCCTAATCATCTTTCTTCTTCTTCTCTGCACTCTTTCCAGAGTATCAACATATTTTTTATATTGTGGTGACCAGAACTGAATGCAGTATTCCAAGTGTGGTCTTACTAAGGCTTTGTAAAGCCTTAAGAGATGATTTGATCACCAGATACTATTAAATAGTACCTGGTAGTCAAATCAAATTGGAAAGGCAATGCAAATTGTTGAATCAAAGGCCTCCAAATCAGGACCAGATCTAGATTTAAAAGACCACTTCTAATAATAAATGTAACTCAGTTTTCTGAATCGGAAACCTGAACCAAACCGAAGATTTCAGTCCAATTGTAGCTGATTCAGCCTTAATGCTTAGACATTTTCTTAAAAGTATTCAAAGTGCTTCATGTCCCATGTACTTCTCTAAATACTCGAATGGAAATTCTAGTTCAGGGATAGGCAACCTTGGCTCTTTTATGACTCGTGGACTTCAACTCCCAGAATTCAGCTGGCTCAGGAATTCTGGGAGTTGAAGTCCACAAGTCATAAAAGAGCCAAGGTTGCCTACCCCTGGTCTAGTTAATAAGACTTTCTCCCAAGTAAGTGTATATTGGATTATAACCTTTAGCTGAATGATGTACTGTAAAATTATTCTAATAATCCCTGAAATACATTGACGACATTGTCCCAAAGCTGTATTTTAGAGGAATTTAACTGAAATTACTGAAGAAACCTCTAAGGTGTGAAAGCTTTGGCCATCAATTCCCCTGAGAATCTCAGATTAGTTGTCTGAAAGAGAAAAAAAAGTGCATGTTCCACACTACCACTCAACTGTATTTTTCACATTTTCAGAAAGAAAAAAAAACTTTTGTCTGGTCCCGGCTAGAGCATTTTCTTCCAAGTTGGATCTGCCCTCCATCTTGGACCTGCAAGTCCTCAAATGTCTAGCCTACCGGCTTTGAACATGATTGGAAGATGCCCTGTTGTTGAGTTACAAAACCCGCACTTGGTAACCTTCGCCAAAGCTCTTGGAAACGCTAGATCAGCAAGACCTGAAGGACCACACAGATTCAGAACCACTGTTTAAGTTACAACAGACTGGGTGGGATGACACTCAGCTTCCATACCTGAAGGCCTTCCAGTTGTTATGGGCAGTTCAGCTTTCAGAGAAGCAGTAAATATGAGATGAAACAAGCCACTGAAGGCACCATCCATGGCTTAGGTGTTCCAAGATCCAAAGGCTTGTAGACCTTTTTCAGGTGGAGCTAATGTCCAATAAGTCTAAATACTCCAATTATCCACAGAACAAAAGTAGACTATACATAAGGCATCCCGTTTTGTTTTCTTCTTTCAAATGGCTCCTGTCAATGCATTTGAATGTTTCAATGCATCCAATTCTTCCTTCACATTTAGGAAAGCTAAAGGTTGTTTTAAATGCTACCACAGAGAGGGAGGGAAATAGAACGTGTTTTAGATCAATGTGCGACTATTATTATTATTTTTTTTGAGAAATATATTTCACCATATTTAGCCATGTCCCATCAACGGATGTGATTTTGTAGAACCGCTTCCTGCAATGTCAGCTGTGCCGTAGGACAACACATCCCCTTGTCCAAACCTCTATAAATAACAAGACCAATATTACAAAAAGCCTAAAATGTAGAAACGACATCAGAATACAGTCTCAACACCAGTGAATGAAAAGAACAGCATTTGTTTTTTGTTTTGTTTTGTTTTTATAAATCCACAGGTAAAGATTTTCAATCCGACGAGAGTCCTTTGGAAGCAAAGCCAGTGTCCTCTCCAGATCTCATAGCTTCTCAAGTGGATTCATTGGATCTGGCCCCCGGGAGGAGAATTCCCATCTTCTCTACCCATAAGGTCCAACCAAAGGATTAAGGAAGAGCAGGCATCCTTCATCCCGCCTGTCCATACAACTCCGCAAACATGGCTTCCGTGTAAAAAAAAAAAAACCTCACAAACAATATACTTCAATGTGTCAACATGCACAACATTCCCTGAACACGTTTTTCGGTATCAACATCGTCTTGCAGCTCTTCCCATCTCCCCACCCTTAAGATATAATTATTTGGCATCGTGGGACTTCTTTCCCCCACCCCCCCCCAGGCACTGATCGACATTTGGAATGTAACATTCTAACTTCAAAATACTGTAAAGAAAAAGGAAATCAGAAAATAAAGACAGTAGTCCCGATACGGACGTCACTAACAGGAAGTTGGTGTTGCATGCCCTGGTCTTCACCCGTCAGCATGCAGAAGGCTGGAGGTGAATGTATCTCCTTCGAACAAACCAATGTTGAAAAACAATTCACAAAGCTTAGAGCAGGAGGCCATCTGACATTTTAACCAAAGACATAGAGTGGCTTTAAGTTCTAGGTGTGTTCAAGGTTTTCCAAGCCTCAGGGATCCTTTCCTTTCCCTTTACAATCATGGTACAAAGAATGAAGATCGATTGGTCTTCCCAGGTAGTTTTTATCTTGGGAAATAAAAGCCGGACTTCACTGCATCAATATCAGAAATCAGCATCTTAGCCAGGTAAATCCCAAAAATCTAATGAAAAATGGGGGGAGAGGGGGAAGAGAGAGAGAGAGATGGAGTAATCCAATTTAGAATAGATAACTGATTTTACAAATTTCCCCAAATAACAACAGAAACCAATATTATCTCGTTGGCTCTTTCATGTTCACAAAGGCACAAATGACCAGGCGAAAATTATCCTACTTTGGAGACATTAGGCAAAGACCTAGTTCTCTGGAGAAGACTCTGGTGCTTGGTGGTGGGGAGGAGGAGGAGGAGGAGGAGGAGGAGGAGGAGGAGGAGGAGGCAGGAGGAGGAGGAGGAGGAGGAGGAGGAAGAAGAAGAAGAAGAAGGAGAAGGAGAAGGAGAAGGAGAAGGAGAAGGAGAAGGAGAAGGAGAAGGAGAAGGAGAAGGAGAAGGAGAAGAAGAAGGGTGGAAGACTCAGTTTCACTGGTGATGGGTGCACCATAGAAGATTTGAAGGATCAAGATAGGGGCAGATTGTCATATAGAAAATCTATCTATGTGGTTGCTAAGAGTCAACAGTGACCTGATGGCCCATAATTGATATTTCATGTTGTTTCATGGCCTATAAAGTATTTTGAATACAAAATGTCCCACTTTGAAATGCCCCAACTCAACTGGGTTAAAAAATAGAAAGTAAAGTGTGCCAGTTTCTAAAGGTCTAAGGATATTCTTCACGGTTGTCTCAAAGGTCTTTTTTTTTTTCAAAAGGCAATTCATTTGGAATGAAATGTTTTGCAGACAAGCCCTAGCCCTAACCCTAACCCTAACCCTCAGCAAGTTGGGAAACGCACACGTGTAAATATGTAGTCTGCAGCCACTGACCTGCAACAATGAAATCGCAACGAAGACGCCTGCAACGATATAAATATTTCTGGGCAGCCAGGCTTCCAAGGCAGCGATGCAGCCCCTCGTGAAGATCCGTTCCTCCCAATGCGATAAAGACTAGAAGAAGAAATGGAGAGGGTGAAAGGGAGGACCCAGAGGAAGATTAGAACTTGGAGGGAGACCCACAGCTGAAAGCCAACTTGATCCTTACGAGGGCACCCAAAGCTCTAAACAAAAGTGGTGATTTGCCCCAGTTCTGATCATCACAAGGCTCAAGGGACCAGGTTTCTGATGCTGCTTCATTTCACCAGTTGTACAAATAGACCGCACACCACACCAGCATGGATGTAAGAAGTCTTCCATGCTTTAAGTCTGTGCTGAACCCAAATGATCTACCCATTAGCCAAGCTGCTGGTGATTTGGGAAAGGCTACAGTAATAGAACTAGAAATATGAAATCAACTCCTTTCCTATGTGGGAATTGACATGTTTCATCAGCTAATCATTTGTCTTCTTCTTCTTCTTCTTCTTCTTCTTCTTCTTCTTCTTCTTCTTCTTCTTCTTCTTCTTCTTCTTCTTCTTCTTCTTCTTCTTCTTCTTCTTCTTCTTCTTCTTCTTCTTCTTCTTCTTTCTCCTCTCTCTCTCCTCCTCCTTCTCCTCCTCCTCCTTCTTCCTCTCTCCTCCTCCTCCTCCTCCTTCTCCTCCCTCCTCCTCCCCCTCCTCCTTTCTTCTCTCCTTTCTTTCTTCCTCTTCTTTCCTCCTCCTCTCCTCCTCATCTCCTCCTCCTCCTCCATGTCTGGTTTATTTTAGACCTTTCAGAATTTGCAAGTCAGACTCACTAATGCTTAGTTGTCTAATTTTATCCCCCCCCTTTTTTTTTTTTAAAGGGGGTATTTAGTGGCCTAATCTGGACTCAAAAAATAAGCCAAGTTAAGTGTTGTTGTTGTTGTTGTTGTTGTTGTTGTTGTTCTTCTTCTTCTTCTTCTTCTTCTTCTTCTTCTTCTTCTTCTTCTTCTTCTTCTTCTTCTTCTTCTTCTTCTTCTTCTTCTTCTTCTTCTTCCCCTTCTTCTTCTTCTTCTTCTTCTTCTTCTTCTTCTTCTTCCCTTCTTCTTCTCTTCTTCTTCTTTCTTCTTTTCTTCTTCTTCTTCTTCTTCTTCTCTTCTTCTTCCCTTCTTCTTCTTCTTCTTCTTCTTCTTTTTCTTCTTCTTCTTCTTCTTCTTCTTCTTCTTCTTCTTCTTCTTCTTCTTCTTCTTCTTCTTCTTCTTCTTCTTCTTCTTCTTCTTCTTCTTCTTCTTTTCTTCTTCTTCTTCTTCTTCTTCTTCTTCCTCCTCTTCCTCCTCCTCCTCCTCCTTCTTTTCCCCAAGAGCTCCTATCTTCCACAGAACACTGGGCTGGTAAAAGGATGTGAGAAATGAGGAAATGGAGAATTAGGAAATACTCACCATGTTTCTGACGTCGTAGCCACACTGGGTGTTCACCACATTTTGCTGAAGAGAGAGAAGAAAAAGACTTGACATAACTTTTTACAACACTTTAGAGGAGAGATTTATTTTGCCTTCCCACCAAGGATTCTCAATGACACAGTTTTTGCTCCAATTTTCCAACATAGCAATAGCAATAGCACTTAAAACTTATATACCGCTTCACAGTGCTTTATAGCCCTCTCTAAGCAGTTTTACAGTCAGCCTATTGCCCCCAGGAATCTGGGTCCTCATTTTACTGACCTCAGAAGGATGGAAGGCTGAGTCAATAGCTATAGCACTTAGACTTAAACAGTGGAATTTTGCTTGCCTTCAGAAGTTGTGGGTGCAAAGAAATTGAAATAATATAGGGTTTCCTGCCTGAGCAGGGGATTGGACTAGAAGACCTCCAAGGTCCCTTCCAACTCTATTATTATTCTGTTATTCTGTTAAAAGACAGTACCTACATTTATTGCTGACTTAGAAAATCCCTTATGAACTTTTTGCATGAAATATTAACAGGAAAAAAATGAACTCGTGATTTATAGTTTTTATGATTAGACAGTATATAGATGATAGAAAAAGGAGTTATTATTTTGTGTAACCGTTGAGTAAATTTATAATCGTATTTATAACTGCTATAAACAAGATTGGGAGCTACATTTTTCTATTTCCTCCCCCCCCTTTCTTTTCTATTTCTCTTTTGCTTCCTTCCCTTTCTTGCACTTTCTTTCTGTTTCTTTTCTTTCTCTTACGTTAGTTTGTATTAGTTTTTATCTTTGCTTTTTTTTTTTAAAAAAGAGAGATTTTTAAAAAATGCACAGAATCTCAACATTCTTTGGGAGGGGGAGGGGACGAGCAAATACTCAAGACGTAAAAGATGGGCCTCGTCCTTCGAAGCATAGGAAACACTTCCCTACATCCCAAACCTGGCGTAAATGTAGGGACAGAATAACAGAACAGAATAACAGAGTTGGAAGGGACCTGGGAGGTCTTCTAGTCCAACCCCCTGCTCAGGCAGGAGACCCTATATCGTTTCAGACCAATGGCTGTCCAGTCTCTTCTTAAAAACTTCCAGTGTTGGAGCATTCACAGCTTCTGGAGGCAGGTTGTTCCACTGGTTAATTGTTCTAACTGTTAGGAAGTTTCTCCTTAGTTCCAGGTTGCTTCTCTCCTTGGTTAGTTTCCATCCGTTGCTTCTTGTCCTGCCTCCAGCGGCTTTGGAGAATAGACTGGGAGGAGAAGACAGCAAGTAGCTCACCGCAGGATCTTGGATACAACAGGAGAAGGGGACTCCACATCTTTCCCGACTTTTGCTCACACTGCTACAGTTGAAATAAATGTTGAGGTTCCAATCGTTTGGACTCTGAGCACCGCAACATTGGTTCTGCAGGGGAGAAAACAAAAGAGAGAAAATGCATTGGAGCATCCGATGTGCGCAAGAACCGCGGAGAGAGGCCAGGAAGAAGCTAAGCCGCATCAGACAGCTTTAAAATAGCGGTTAATTCCAGAGCAGAAGCCTAGATTAAAAAAAAAATAACACAGCGTCAAAGGAAAAGTAATGCATCAGAATAGAGCTGGGAGGGACCTTGGAGGTCTTCTAGTCCAGCCCCCCGCTCAAGCAGGAGACCCTCTCCCATTTCAGACAGGTGGCTGTCTTAAATCTTTTCTTAAAAACCTCCAGTGATGAAGCACCTACAACTTCTGAAGGCAAAGAGTTTAACTGGTTAATTATCCTCGCTGTTAGGAAGCTTCTCCTTAATTCCAGGTTGCTCCTGTACCGCCTTGTTGTTATTCCCAGGGAAAATGACACCAAAATGGGACCATGGAGATCAGGAGCTGAACTTAAGCTTCCATGGACAAAGGTCTTCAGAGGCCCCCCCGAAAAAAATGGTTAAGAGAACTAAAATGGGGCCGTTTAATCTTTTTGTTATCTCACTGTCTCCTGACGGAAAACACAAATCAGCCCTAGCAGAGATCTGAAGAGATAGCTTGCAAGGGCTTTGGAAATTATGCTGAAGGTCACGTGAAATTAAACAGGAATCTCCCAAGCTGCCCACCTCTATGTGAGGAAGAAGAAAGAGATTTGGAAAGGCAACTCAGCAGGAGGAAAAAAAAACTTGCACAGATGTGCTTTCCCCCTCTGTGGTCTTCTGTCGTTTGCTAATGTCACCTCCCCTGCCGCTTCTCCTTGATCCAGTGCTTCCTTCCTTCCTTAGAAATGAGGCCTTTCTTCTAAGTAAGGTGGAGAAACCGACAGGAAAACCATTTGGAACCTCATTTCTGCCTACGGGGACAGCTGCAGATGCCAAATATGGGAAAGAAAAAGGAAGAATGGCAGCGGAAGAAGGCATATTGAAACTGAACGAACGAGCAGAGATTGTGAAATTAATTGCGTCGATTTGAGACAAGGGTTTGGACAAAACCCTAAACTAATCAAGGAGAGAAGCAACCTAGAACTAAGGAGAAACTTTCTGACAGTTAGAACAATTAACCAGTGGAACAATCTGCCTCCAGAAGTGGTGAATGCTCCAACACTGGAAGTTTTTAAGAAGAGACTGGACAGCCATTTGTCCAAAATGGTATAGTGTTTCCTGCCCGAGCAGGGGGTTGGACTAGATGACCTCCAAGGTCCCTTCCAACTTTATTATTATTATTATTATTATTATTATTATTATTATTATTATTATTATTATTATTATTATTATTATTATTATTATTATTATTATTATAGTTTCATAAGAGATGGGAAGGTGTTTCTGGGAATTAAATATAATAATGGACTGTCAACAGAGGACTTTGAAGTTTATTTTTAGGGGTTAATAGTTACGGCTTTCTTACCCTGAACAGATATTGGATTGAGTTTATGGACAGACAATGGATTTTTATATTAGGGGTATTTGTTAAGAGAAAGAGATGTAAAATAGTGATTTAGCAAGCATAGGTGGAAAATGTATAACTATTTGTAGACCCCTAATGCAAGAGGGGGGGGGAGGGCAGACCTATTAGATTTCAGACACAGGTATCAGCATTCAACCAGGCTGGAGGATAAGTGCTTACTATTAATTTTATATTTGTAATATACACTTTTTTTGTGTGTGTGTGACTTGTTTGTGATCATTTTTTTAAATTTTGTATTTTTATCTTTTTTGGGGGGGAAAGGATGGATGGATGGATGGATGGATGGATGGAAGGAAGGAAGGAAGGAAAGAAAGAAAGAAAGAAAGAAAGAAAGAAAGAAAGAAAGAAAGAAAGAAAGAAAGAAAGAAAGAAAGAAAGAAAGAAAGAAAGAAAGAAAGAAAGAAAGAAGGGAGGGAGGGAGGAAGGAAGGAAAGAAAGAAAGAACAAAACAAGAAAGGAAGGAAGGAAAGAAAGAAAGGAGAGAGAGAGAGAGAAAGGAAAGAAAGAAAGAAAGAAAGAAAGAAAGAAAGAAAGAAAGAAAGAAAGAAAGAAAGAAAGAAAGAAAGAAAGAAAGAAAGAAAGAAAGAAAGAAAGAAAGAAAGAAAGAAAGAAAGAAAGAAAGAAAGAAAGAAGAGGGACAGCACCATCCCTACTGGCTCCATATTTGAAACCAAAATGTGACGCAGATCACCCACGGTCAACCCAACAACTCACCAGTTTTTGCAATGAATCAATGAGGTTCTGCAAGTCAATGTCGTCTCTGTAGGCCTTAATGTTGTTTTTGAAGAAGGTCTCCACTCGGTCTTTCACCCAGTCCTGGAACAAGAACGCCAGCACAGCCAGTGCCAACTCTAGAATGAAAATGAGCACGATGGTCCCACAGAACTACAGCAAAGAGAGAGAAGGAATGGAGAGAAGAGAAAGAGACAAGCCATTTTAGGAAGGGGAAGAACGCTTCCATCCAAAACAGAAGAAAGCCGGTCCAGGGGTCCTTGGTGCTCTCTTGAGCCTGGTTGCAGACGTTTCCTTACCCAAACTAGGTAACATCATCGGTGCTACTCATCACCATGAACATCTGTGGGTCCTTGGTGCTCTCTTAGCTTAGTGGTTGGTGCGCTGATGATGTTACCTAGTTTGGGTCATGAAACGTCTTCAAGAAAACAACCAAGCTCAGAGAGCACCAAGGACCCCTCATGTCAACTCTGAGCTACAAATATTATTTTATTGGAAGCCAGTTGGTTTTCAACTGTGCTCCAGGGAATTCAAGCTGATCTTTAGGAGATCGTCAGCAATTTAATTGGAAGATTATTTCATGGAATTGGCCAACTGCATACACAGATTTTCTGCTCCAATCACACAAGGGCGTAGATAATTCCCAACTGTGATCTATCTGGCTGTTTCCCCGTGATTATCTAAGAGAACTTTTGAGTTTGACTCCTGATCCAAAGGTGCTTTTTTCAGGAGGCAACTGGACTTCCTTGTTTTTCTTTGGAGACGTTTCGTTTCTCATCCTTTGGGACAACCGTGACCTGGATGACCTAGACATTTGGCTCCGGATGTGATAGGTGGAAAACGGTTCCCCTTTTTCAGACAAAAAGTCTGAAAATCCTTGAAACGGGTCAAGACTTTTCCTGCAGAAAGAAGGTGTCTATTTTCACAAGGAAAATAAAAACTCACCATGACCCCCCATTCTATTACCTTAAATAGATACAAGAATGAACTGATCCCCAGTAATCACTTGAAGAGGGTTTAAAAAGAGGTGCATTGTTAGACTTTCAATTGACAAGTTGGCTTTTGAAAAAGCACCTTTGGGACAACCATGATCTGGATGACTGAGAATCTCCCTAGACACTTGGCCGATGTTATTAGCAATATTCAGGGTCTCCAAAGTATAAATTCAATTGCCCCAATAAGGCAAAAACAGACCCTCATGCTTAGATTTGGTAGACGTCTTTCTCAGTCGTGCTGAATTCTAAGAATTTGTTTTCATGGTAAAGAATGTCGGTTGGAACTACTTTTTCACGTAGGTATGTGAGTTCGTGCTCAGACTTTGGAACCTGGTTTGATTCTGTACTTTATTTTCTCCTGTGGAGTCAACCACAACAAAGTGCTAAATCTCTTTTTCAGACTAACTGGTTTCAACCACACAGGAACAAACTTGCATCAAAGCAATGACATCACCAGCAATCTAGTTACGTACACTTCCTTCTATATTTGATCACCTGCTTCTTTCCAATTGCATTGGGATGACAACCCCCAGTATTCCCAAAAGCATGACCAAAGGCTGAGTGGTCTGGAAAATGCTTCGAGAAAGTTGTGTTCAATGAAAGATAATGAAAACGCGAATTTTTGAAGGCATTGTTCAGAATTTTCCAGTTCAGTGACAGCCGTTCAGTAATGCTATCAGAACTGGGATGCAAAGAAATAGATGGCTACTAGATGGTAAGAATGTATCTCCTCTTCACCATCTGATGGTGGTTTGGACTTTTGGATAGGGTTGTCCATCTCTGTCAAAATGGTTCTGCCCCCCAACACAAACACATCAGAATCCAGCAACTTACAAATTTCAAAAGGCAAATATTTTCCCGCAGGGCTCCCACGCAGCCGGCAAACCCCAGCACGAACATCACCCCTCCGACGAACAAGATAAGGAACACAGGATCAAAGCCATGTAGGCGAGTCATTTTTGATAGGTCAGACAGCACGCCCTAAAAGGGAACACAAATGAACAAGGATGAAGTCCTGCTGAACTTTCACGTGGGACCTACAAGGCAGACATTCCCAACGACAATCCAAAGTGCCGTGAGCATGCCAGGGTTCCACAAAAGTACAGAAAAATGTTTAGCCTTTGACCACAAGTGCAAAGTCCTTTTTTCTGAGACCCACACTTCATTTAATCTCTTTAAATAAGTTTATGGGGATATAGCAGAGGATGCAAAATAATTCTATGGGAGGGGGGAGATGGCAGGAAGAGTGGCCAAAGATTGTATGGTTGAATAAATGAATGAATGAATGAATGAATGAATGAATGAATGAATGAATGAATGAACGAACGAATGAACGAATCAATCAATCAATCAATCACTCCACCAACAATCCCAGGAATTCCCCCTTCAAAATAATAATCAATATCTTTGTAACATGTATCAGCTTTCTATAATCTTAACAGTCTGCAGATATGTTATACTGCAAAGTCAGAATTCACAATAGCTAGGAAATAGCTTGCTGAGAATTTGGTTCGTTGGGAATGAAAAAAATGGTGGATTCAGACTAGGAAGGTGGTAGATGACCCTTCCGCAGAGAACTGTTTGAATTCCAAAATACTGAACTACTGGGCTAAAAAAATAAAATCTACAAAAGGATATTGTCATGGTTCCGACTAATGAAACACTTCAAAGAACGTCCAGGCATTGTTTATGCTAAATGTCTTTAATCAGTGAAAACAGCATTGGCACGGCATGGATGAATGCCAAGATCTGAATTTCTCTTACTTGCACATAACTTTTCCGGCTATTTCCCTCCCCTATTTTGCAGTCATAAATCACATTTTCCAATTAGCCTGAAGGGCAAAGATTCACTTCCGTTCCTTACCCCGCTTTCCTTATCTTTCTCCTCCCCTCCCACCATCATCTAAATTAATTCTAAAAATACCAAACAGTTCTGCATATCTTGTCAAAGCAATAATATCCAATATTAGCAGCGTTGACAGATATTTGTTATACGGTCTTTCATTCTGACCTTAAGTCAAGCTCAGAAAAGGAATTTTTTTTCCTTCCTTCCTTCCTTCCTTCCTTCCTTCCTTCCTTCCTTCCTTCCTTCCTTCCTTCCTTCCTTCCTTCCTTCCTTCCTTCCTTCTCCCTCCTCCTCCATCCATGTTTTTACAAACAACATTTGTCAACAAACTAGTGTTGCAAATCCAGGGAAGCTTTTTCCCTTTCCAGGGTTGTATTAGGGGTATGACAGAATTCTTATTACACTAAAAGGTTTGCTTTTAATTTATTAATCAAATTTGCATAGCCATCCATCTCACCCAAAGCAGCTCTGGGCTTACAGAGGCTCATTTGAATGCTGGATTGTGAATGCATCCAATCCTGTAATGGACAAATAGAACTCTGAATAAAGACTACTCAAAATGAAGTGCCAACGCGAGATGTTTAAACAGGCAAATGGATTTTCAGAATAAAGGAGGAGAGGGGAAAAAAATGTTGCTTGCCACATGCTGTTCCCAAAAGCAATGTGTTTTTTACATTTCCCTTAGGCAAGGGGATAGACCTCAATATTGTAAATCTCTGGTCCAATAAAATGTGACTTAATATTTACTTTGGATTGTGAAGGGGGGGGGGGCTTTTAACAGACAATAGTTATTCTCCATGCACCCAAAAAGCACAGTGCAATAATTCTATTTCCACTGAGATTCCACTTTCAGTCACTGTCCCAAAAAAGACACAAAAGAGGGCCATTTCTCACATATAATTCTCCAATTCTGCACAACGATGTTTTCCAAGAAACAAATTTACTGGAAATCAGGGCTCATAAATCCAGAGAACCAGAATGGGTTTCAGCTTTTTGATCAGGGTGTCTTTGATGTGATGGTCAAATATGGCTCTTTTAGACTCGTGCCTCGGGCACGGATATTTTCCAATGAGACAAACCGAGACAGGAAGATCATTTTATTACAGTTTATCAGGACATTCAGACAAAAGGGATTCCTCTCGTTCAAAGAGGGAACCCCGATCTTTAGCTTACAACACCTTTTTATAGTTAGCATAACGAAGAAACATCCAAGAGGAAAATTGACTGGACGGGATAACAGTAACCTCCCCTTTGCATAGGAAATCAGTTGCATGTGGTCAAGCATGTTACATATTTGCATCCCACAATATCACAACATGTTTATTAAAATGAGGTCTGACGTCCGGAGAGGTGTAAATTGTAAGGAAAAGGGTTGTTTAGGGTTCGCTAAAGAGATAAACCAGACCCCAATTTGTACTAACAAACTTGGTCTTATCTTCAGGTCATCTCCAGCCTGTTTATCTCTTCAATTTAGGAATGCTAAAAGCTATTCCTAAATCCCTGTCTGTGTTGCACCTGAACAGAGAAAATAATCAATCTGAAGACTGATCTTTTCAGTTCAGGAATGTTAAAAGCTATTCCTAAATTCCTTGAACCTTCTTTTAAGGCAGAGAAAATAAGTTCAAATTGAAATACTAAATAACTAGGTTAAGATAGAAAGTGAATATTCGAAGTATCTATGTTAACTAACAATGACGAAACTCATGTCTGTCATTTGTCCCTCAGATGACAAACCAGGTTTATCGCTGGCCAAGGATCCTCTCAGCAAACTAGCCCGTCTGAGAACGAAGAACTATAAAGAAGCCTCCACTAGATGGAACAAATGAGCTGAAGATGGTCTGGGTGTGTTTTTATTGCTGTTTGGAGCAGAGTTTATTGGTGTTTCTGCAGCCGTTTCCTGCTTCTGGGAGAACAAAGCCAAAATAGCAATTCACTTGAAGGCTGTTTATTAACTAGCATTTATCAGCAAAGAAGCCATTAATTCTCTAGAGTTGTTTCTTGTTTTTAGACACCTGGGCATTCAGCGTAAAAGCAATCATAAAACAGAATGAGCTGTTTTAAGCTAAGACTGCAGAAACAACAGCGGAAAGAAAGGATGGGGAAGAGGGTAGAATGTCAGCAGAGATGGCTGACTTGACTTCTTTGATCCGGGAGGGAACACAACTGCTTTTATAAAGGGCTGGAAACCCTTTACGGAGGTTTTTTTTGGGTTGTTGTTGTTGTTGAAAATGGAGACAAATCCATTTCCGGATTTGCTGATTAATGAGGGTTAAATATGAGGAGAAGGGAACCGTGTTCTGTTATTTAGAAGTGGAGAAACGGTTTGCAACGCTAGTTTTGTGGAGAAATGTTTTTTTGGGGGGGAAAACTGCCGGAAAGAAGATGAGAAATCACTTTTTAAAGTTTCTTTTCTTTCTCTTCATTTTCTATTGTTTTCAACTCCTTCCTTCCTTTCTCCCTCCCTTTCTCTCTCTCTCTCCTTCCTTCCTCTCTCCCTCCCTTTCTCCCTCCTTCCCTCTCTCCCTCCTTCCTTCCTTCCTCCCTCTCCCTCCCTCTTTCTTCCTTTCCCCTTCCCTCCCTCCCTTCTTTCCCTTTTCTATATTGTTTCATGTTGATCTTTTAACCTTGTGTGTTTATGCATCTGTGTGTGTTTGCGTGTGTGTGTGTGTCTGTATGTGTGTGTGTAAAAGAATAAGCTGTCTGAGCACACTATTCAGTGCAAAAATTACTTGGTGCAGTAAACCACCCTAGACAGAGCAAGATAGACAACCTATCTTCAGTGTGAACACACCCAATGAATGGAGACTGCCACCTGAGAAGCTTTTGGTAACACCCAAGTGGAGTCACCTTCTTCTGTGTGTCCTTTTAAGTGTTTGAAGACCATGATCGTGTTCTTCCTTAAGTCTTCTAAAGGCTAAACATTCCCAATTCTTATGTATCTTTAGAGAAGTTGGTTTCTAGTCCTCCCATCAACCAAGCTATACTCCTTTGTCTCTGAACCTTCACTAATTCCATTTTCACATCTCAGAAAGCGTGAGTAGACATCTATATTGGCCTGTACATCCTCCAAAGAACATTCAGAAATTATTTATTTGCTTACTAACAACGATGAAAGGGAAAGACACTAGAACTTGTTCCACAGGACCAAAGATTCTCTGCTTTGTAGGAAGGTTAGTCATGAAGGACATACTCTTGGCAACTGGTTGTTGCAGTTTTTTTGGGTTGTTTGTTTAAATAATGGCACCGGCTACCCAAACGGGGAGGGGAAGTGTTTAGCAAACCCAAAAGGAAACGGGAACAAATCAGGAAGGGTGGAATCCCGTGACAGAGCATCCCACAACTCCAGGAGGCAAACTGTTCCATGGATTATGCTAGACTTTCATTGCCTCTTTGATGAAGCGATTAAATTAATGGATCAGGGAAATGCGGTGGATATAGCTGACTTGAAATTCAATAAAGTAATGGCTCTTTGGCGTTCCAGAGATGCTGAAATACCTCTTTTTCAAAGAGATAATTTTGAAAATATTTTTTAAAAAGCTACCTTCGCTGCCTATGAAGCACTTCAGCCAAGGCACTTTAATTTGCATTCTATCAGTCTAAAAATCACCTCACGATGGACATCATTTGTGAGTGCAGTGGTTAAACAAAGGACACCAATTGACCAGAAAAACATACCTCTGAGTTTAATGGGCAACGGAATAAGTGAGAAGTTGTATATTCAAAGAAGGTGGGCCTGAAAACGTGAGCCTACTCCTGCTTACTCAGAGGCAAGCCTAGTCATGGTTTAATGAAACCTACTCCTAGGAAAACGTGGAGTTAAAATCCTTACAAATAGGGACTCCTGAACTTAGCAGGGCTTCATTTTCAGACATTTATAGGGTTAGACCAGGGGTAGGCAACCTTGGCTCTTTTATGACTCGTGGACTTCAACTCCCAGAATTCCTGACCCAGCATGGCTCAGCTTGGAAACCTCTCCCTTTCCCCTCAGCATGGCTGGCTCAGGAATTCTGGGAGTTGAAGTCCACGAGTCATAAAAGAGCCAAGGTTGCCTACTCCTGGGTTAGACTAATTTCTCCATTCCTGAATGAAGAACTGATTTCATATCCATGAATAAAATCAGCATGGAGACAGACACATTTTGCCATGTATTCCTTCATTTATCAGTCTTTCTAATCGAGCTCTCTAAAGATAGACCTGTCACATTTCTAGGAAAGAGACTAGATCCTATGAGGTCTAAAAGATCTCATTTTGCTTACCTTTTCACTCCATGCCCAAAGACCAGCTCCAAGAAATGCCACACCAGCTAACTAAGAGAAAAAGAAAAACATAGATATTATTTTGTGCACCCGATGCACAACAGTGTAAAAGCTTCTCCATGTGATTTCTCTCTAAATGTTGTAGGTCTATGATGCATGTTGTTGTTGGGGGGGGGGGAAATAACATGCCTTAGCAAATTTGCACCAACGAGATCCACACTGGATGTTGAGTTATCTCATAAAGAGGTAATACAATCACTGTATGCTGGATAACTTGGCTCAAACCTCTCAACAGTAGTGACAAATAACCAATATCCATTCTGGGGGTTAGAAGGAAAAGGACAGAAATGAAACTCACCACGTTATAAAGACTGTACAAAGCTAGGTTGTGGAATATTCTAGGCAACCATTCTCAAAAAGACTACTCAGCTGTATGAAAACAAGCAAGAGAAAGGAAGCAAGTAGCAGGGCTGTATTACTATTACCCTTCTCCTCTTTCCTATGACCTTCACCGATTAGTATCTTATGGTTTTATCACTTTGTGGCTTGTATGTACACTGAGAGCTTATGCACTGGAGACAAATTCCTTGTGTATTTGTGGGAAGTCAGCGCCCCCCCTCCCCGAGAAGGAAATATTAAAGAGGCAGAAAAGCATGCCCAGTTTTTCTTAATAGCCCCAAGTCTCCCTCCCCCAAGCAGAAACCAGCTCTGTAGAAATGCAGATGTAAATAATCCATTCAGGAAGGTTGGAGGCCCTCAGCTAGAAGCTTTGTGGCTTGTATGTACACTGAGAGCTTATGCACTGGAGACAAATTCCTTGTGTATTTGTGGGAAGTCAGCGCCCCCCCTCCCCGAGAAGGAAATATTAAAGAGGCAGAAAAGCATGCCCAGTTTTTCTTAATAGCCCCAAGTCTCCCTCCCCCAAGCAGAAACCAGCTCTGTAGAAATGCAGATGTAAATAATCCATTCAGGAAGGTTGGAGGCCCTCAGCTAGAAGCTTAGGAAGACAAAGACACCTAAAATCTACATACCCCACCCAAACTCTAAGACAGGACATAATAGGATTAATCCACAAATGCCAAAGGGCACACTCAGACTCAGGTCAAAGTTCATGCCACAGGAACAACTCCAAACAAAAGGCTCCAGAGGGTATAAAAACCCACTCCCTACGTGTGCTCTCTCTCTCTTTTCTTCCAGAGCCATCTTTCTGTCTGGCTCTCCTCTCCAATAAACTGCAACCTTCTTTCTGAAGCAGTCGCCATATTGTTTATTCCCGGCTTGGGCTGAACCATGATGAAGACTTTTCCTTCCAACAGTCCAGTCACATTTGGCCAGTAAAGAATATTCTAATTCTAATTCTAGCCAAAGGAGTGAAGCTTGCTAATTGCAAATATGTGGGTAGGAAGGAAGGAAGACAGGCCAGGTTTCCTGCGTCGAGTGGGAGTCGGGCCAGGAAATGGTGACATTAAAAAAAGAAACATCAGATTATCTACAAAACGAAGAACAAGGACTCCATCTGGTCGTTGAAGGCACAGGAAGAGAGGGAAGTCTCGGGGGACGAGACTACAGATCCTACCGAGTCAATTCTTCTGCTATTTTTTTTTTTTAAAAACAAATGCCATTTTCACTTTCCAAATACCAGGAAGACAGCTGAGCTAGCAAGTTAATGTGGCCTTCCTGAGCCCTCTTATCTGCTGCTGACTCCACAAGACTATTGGGAAAGAGAAACTCTGCAAGTAAAGATATCAACATGGCTTATCCAAGCCTACATCTGGTCAAGCTGCCCGCATGCAGGCAGAAGATTTAATCTTCAGCTACAATTCTCTGGAGCTATAAAGTGGGGGGAAAGATAAGACAGAAGGACTCTAGGGGGGTGTGCAGAAACAATTGAAAGCATTCAGACACCATCTCAACATTCCCAAAGTTTTCTGAGACCCAAACAACTCTTTCAACTTCAAAAAGAAATGATTCCTTGAGCAAAAACAAGAGTTTTTCCAAGTTAAGAACGTTTCTAGAAGGGTTGGGACACTTCATGCAAGATGAAGGAACTGATTCAAGCTCGAATATTACAAGGTCAAAACGTCATGGCAATCCAGACATATAACTTTTTTTGTTGTTGTTCTTTCTCCAGTAATCACTTTTTTTGAAGGGTGCCAGAAGGGGGGAACATATTAATCCGCAATGTGAAGAGGGAACTGTGAGTAGCTGGTGGCAAAATGGTGTGGACCAGTCAAAGAAGTAATCTATACTTTTACAAAATAATAAATAAAATAATAAATAAATAAAATAAATAAATAAAATAAATAAATAAATAAATAAATAAAATAAAATAAAATAAAATAAAATAAAATAAATAAAATAATAAAATAAATAATAAAATAAAATAAAATAAAATAATAAATAAAATAAAATAAAATAAAATAAAATAAATAAAATAATAAAATAAATAATAAAATAAAATAAAATAAAATAATAAATAAAATTAAATAAAATTAAATAAATAAAATTAAATAAAATTAAATAAAATTAAATAAATAAAATAAAATAAAATAATAATAAAATAAATAAAATAAAATAAAATAAAATAAATAAAATAATAAAATAAAATAAAATACAATAAAATAAATAAAATAAATAAAATAAATAAAATAAATAAAATAAAATAAAATAAAATAATAAAATAATAAAATAAAATAAACATAAAAAGTAAATAAAATAAAATAAAAAATAAAATAAAATAAATAAAATATAAAAAGTAAATAAAATAAAATAATATATAAAATAAAATAAAATATAAAAAGTAAATAAAATAATAAATAAAATAAAATAAAATAAATAAAATAAAATAAATAAAAAGTAAATAAAATAAAATATATTAAATAAAATAAAATAAAATAAATAAAATAAAATATAAAAAGTAAACAAAATAAAATATATAAAATAAAATAAAATAAAATAAAATGAAATAAATAAAATAATAAAATAAAATAAATAAAAAATAATAATAAAATAAAATAATAAAATAAAATAAATAAAATAAAATAATAAAATAAATATAAAAAGTAAATAAAATAAAAAATAAAATAAAATAAATAAAATGTAAATAAAATAAAATATATAAAATAAAATAAATAAAATATAAAAAGTAAACAAAATAATATATAAAATAAAATGAAATGAAATAAAATAAAATATAAAAAGTAAATAAAATAAAATAATATATAAAATAAAATAAAATAAAATAAAATGAAATAAAATAAATAAAATATAAAAAGTAAATAAAATAAAATAATATATAAAATAAAATAAATAAAATAAAATAAATAAAATATAAAAAGTAAATAAAATAAAATAATATATAAAATAAATAAAATAAAATAAAATAAAATAAAATACATCCCTTGAATCCAAAATCTATTTGCTGAGGAGTGTGTTAAATTGGATCATTCTACCTCACATCTTTGTTTTCTGTAGAAGAGAATTTTCTTATCTATTCCCCTTATAAGAGGAATAAATACTAGTCTATGGAAGGGAAAGCAGCACAACAGAAAACAGCAAATGGGGGGAAGAGAGAGAGGGGGGGAGAGAGGGAGGGAGGGAGGAAGAGGAGGAGGAATATAGACAAATGATAAGTAAATAGGTAGATCGGTAAGTAGGTAGATAGACAGACAGACCTACTTTCAGATAGGACCGGGAACTCTTGTGTTAGAACCAATTCCCCCCCCCCTTACCAGAGTCGGCATTGAAATGCAATACATCTTTTATTTTTCCATCACACTGGCACATGCTCCGCCCTCTGTCTGTTCAAAGGAAGTTTATTTTGAGCTCAAAACAATCAGCACAGCTGGGCACCATTTCTGCTAATTCACTGTTGCATCAAGTCAGAGAGGAAAACAGAATTTTCATGCGGAAAAAATATTTAGGGGTAATTTAAAAGAGAGAGAGAGAGAGAGGGGGGAATATTCAGAGTCAGAGCTCAGGTTAGGGAAATTCGGAGTTGAATGCAGTATTAAAAACGATTATTGTGGCTACTCTGGAATCAAATACGATGGCCCAGATGAAGATCTTCATAAATTAAATGCCATTTTTTTTACGTTCCTATTGTGTTTCTATATAAGGTAACAATGGATAGAAACTAACCAAGGAGAGGAGCAACCTAGAACTAAGTTGCCTTCAGAAGTTAACTTGCCTTCAGAAGTTGTGGGTGCTCCATCACTGGAGGCTTCGAAAAAGAGACTGGACAACCCTTTGTCTGAAATGTTCTAGGGTCTGTCTCCTACTCGAGAAGGGGGTTGGACTAGAAGACCTCCAAGGTCCCTTCCAACTCTATTATTTTATGTTCTGTGTTCTATGTTCTAAGCATGACAAAATGACCCTTAAAAGCCATTTTGCTGCTTTGTAAGATTTCTTACCTTCTATGCACTTCCCAATTTTGAGCAAGCGTGTCTAGATATGGAACTGATTTTCATGTTAGCTCTGAAGAGTATCTTAGTTTATATGACATGATCCAAATCACCCCTAACCTGTTTGAGGAACATCATTTCTACCTTGCTTAAGGGGGAATAACTTCTTCTTCTACTTCTGTTAATCAACTCCTGTTGGGCATTTTATACAAAAGGCTTCAAGATTACTAAGACTTCAAAACCGTCCAAGGTTCAGATCCCGTATTTTCCACTTTTCTCCTGACAACATGCAGATTTATCAAGGCATCGTGAACGTGTGGAAGAGAGAGAGAGAGAAAAAAAAACGGGATTCTAAATAGGTGTAGTTTCCAAACCAGGAAATCAAATTTTCTATTTGATACCTAAACCAGCAGTGCGCGGCAGCAGCCCAAAAAGCTAATACAATCCTGGGTTGTATAAACAGAGACACAGAATCAAAATCACACGAAGTATTAGTACCGCTCTATAAATCCTAAGTAAGACCACACCTGGAATACTGCAGCCACCATATCACAAAAAAAGACTTTGAGAGTTTGGAAAAAATTCAGACAAGAGCAACTAAGATGATCCAAGGCCTGGAGACGAAAACATACGAAGAACGGCTGCAGGACTTGGGTTTGGCTAGTCTAAAGAAGAAATCTAAAGTCTAAAGAAAAGAAGAAATAGGGGAGACATGATAGCCGTATTCCAGTATTTGAGGGGCTGCCACAAAGAATAGGGGGTCAAACTATTCTCCAAAGCACCAGAAAGCAGGACAAGAAACAATGGTTGGAAACTGACCAAAGGAAGAAGCAACTTGGAATTAAGGAGAAACTTCCTAACAGTGAGGATAATTAACCAGTGGAACAGAAGTTGGCCTTTAGATGTTGTGGGTGCTTCATCACTGGAGGTTTTTAAGAAGATACTGGACAGTCACTTGTCTGAAATGGCATAGGATCTCCTGCTTGAGCAGGGGGCTGGACTAGAAGACCTCCAATGTCCCTTCCAGCTCTATTCTGATTCTCATTCTGATTTACTACCAAGAAATGTGACAGAGAGGATACAATAAGTTCTGGCTCCTTTTTTAGTCTAATTATAGTCTCTCATCAGCTGAAAGGATTCTTCTCGAGATCCAGATGGCTGAGGACCAGAATCCATTTGATGTTTCTGCTTCAGCAAATGGACCTTGCTGCTGTTTTCCCGCTAACAGAGCACATGCATAATCCAGCTTGGTTTTGCTTTGCCTGCAAAGATACAACATCCTTCCTATTCTGTCTAGATGCACCTAGAATACCACATCCGGTTTTGGTCACCACACTATTAAAAAGGTGTTGAGGCTGTTGAAAGCGTGCAGAGAAGAGCAAAAAAACAAAAAAACAAAACTATTAGAGGCCCGGAAGCTAAAATATATGAAGAATGGTTGCAAGAACTGGGCATGGCTAATCTAGTGAAGAGAAGGATCAGGGGTGACAGGATAGCAGCGTTCCAATATTTGAGGGGCTGTCACAGAGAGGAGGGGGGGTCAACCTATTCTCCAAAGCATCTGAAGGCCAGACAAGGAAAAATGGATGGAAACTGATCAAGGAGAGATTCAACCTAGAAATAAGGAGAAATGTTCTGACAGTGAGAACAACTAACTAGTGGAACGACTTGCCTCCATCACTGGAGGCTTTTAAGAAGAGACTGGACAGCTTTTTCTGAAATGGCATAAGGTCTCCTGCTTGAGTAGGGGATTGGATTGAAGACCTCCAAGACCCCTTCCAACTCTGTTATTCTGTATCTCTTTCTGAAGTCTATGAGATGTCTTCAGGAGGACCTTCCAGGTTATTGAACAGCAGACAAGGGTTCACTGCTGAATCCAACCCACAGCCACTCACATGTATGCCATTCATAGGTGAACATTGCTGCATGTCTCAGCCATTTTTTAAGGATAGCCATGTTTTGAAAGGGTGGAGTAACCCTTCCCTATGGAGCTATGGAGAAAACATTAAGAAAACCAAGATCATGGCATCCGGCCCTCTCAATTCCTGGCAAATAGATGGGGAAGAAATGGAGGTAGTGACAGATTTTATCTTCCTGGGCTCCAAGATCACCACAGATGGGGACTGCAGCCAAGAAATTAAAAGACGCTTGCTCCTGGGGAGGAAAGCTATGGCAAATCTAGACAGCATACTAAAAAGCAGAGACGTCACCCTGCCAACAAAAGTGCGTATAGTCAAGGCCATGGTTTTCCCAGTTGCAATGTATGGCTGTGAAAGTTGGACCATAAGAAAGGCTGAGCGCCAAAGAATGGAGGCCTTTGAACTATGGTGCTGGAGAAGACTCCTGCGAGTCCCCTGGACTGCAAGGCGATCAAACCGGTCAGTCCCAGAGGAGATCAACCCTGACTGCTCTTTAGAAGGCCAGATCCTGAAGTTGAAACTCAAGTACTTTGGCCACCTAATGAGAAGGAAGGACTCACTGGAGAAGAGCCTAATGCTGGGAAAGATTGAGGGCAATAGACGAAGGGGACGACAGAGAAGGAGGTGGCTGGATGGAGTCACTGAAGCAGTAGGCATGAGCTTAAATGGACTCCAGAAGATGGTAAGAGGACAGGAAGGCCTGGAGGAACGTTGTCCATGGGGTCGCGATGGGTCGGACACGACTTCGCAACTAACAACAACATGGAGCTCTCTTCAAATCATGCGCCTGGTTTAGGAGTTTTTTGATGTTTTGGTAAGGCACATGAAAATAATGAAGTTCTTCACTTCACTTTCACCACAACGGATTGAGGCAAATCACGAGGCTGGTGTGCAGAGATGTAAAAGCCATCCATCCGGGATGTTTTTTTTTTACTAGGGATAATTCCAGGAAAATTTGACAAACAAACTGTATATTTAACGTTACATGTATTAACAGCAACAAGGGCGGTATTTGTTCAGCACTGGAAAAAATGAGATAACACCATTGGATGAAGAGATAATCCAGAAAATACTGGACTGTGCTGAAATGGACAGACTTACACTGAGAATCAAAGGAAAAGAAGACACAGAATACGTTCAAACATGGAACTTACTTTATCAATGGCTGGAAAAACGAGATAAAGAGTAAGAACTTAACTTTTCTGACTAAGCAAAAAATTAACCCAGACAACATGTTGTTCATTAAGCACTAGTGAATTGTAATAATAGAAAATTAATAAAATACTTTAAAAAAAAAAAGCCATCCATCCAGCCCTACCTAGTTACAGAAGGAAAGAAAAACCTGCTTCTATCTCCCAGTGCAATAGACCTTACATTTGATCAGATTCTTGGCTGATCTAGAGTGACAGCAACTTGTTCTGATCACCTGCTGCCTGATCATTCAAGTAGGAAAGATCATCCACAGATATTATGAGGTTTGGTATCATCAATACTCCAATGATATCCAATATATCTGTCAATCCAGACCAGCCAATGAGGCTGTCAAGATTCTGTCTCAAGTGTTTGGAGGCTGTGAGGTCCTTAATCGTACCAAAGCTGAGTGGGTCTAAATATTATGGCATTCTGGATCTGGGAATATTCCATCTTTAATCTTGGATGGGGTTCCAGTTTCCCATTCCAAGTTGTAGCACCTGGGCGGGTCTTCCTGGGCTCACAGCTCCTGATCAATGAGCAGATGGCCTCTGTGGCCAAAAGTATCTTTGCAAAACTTTATTTGGTGCACCAGCAAAAAAAATTTCCTGGATCAGGAGCCCATCATTCAATCACCCTTCCAAACTATTGCAATGCACTCTACACTGGGATCCCCTTGAAGACCGCTCAGAAACTTGAGCTGGTTCAACAGAATGCAACAGCAAACACTCCCAAAAGCTATGAAGCAATTTGAAGATGACTGCAATGTAGGCTGAAGATCCAAGGTTAGACACATATCTTTTAGATTACAGAAGCTTGAAGATAAGGACCCAGTTCCAGCATTAAATCTTGAAACTATAGTGAGATATTGCAGAGACAGTCTATCATCATGAATCAAGTTCCAAGTATGGGGATTACAGCAATGAACTTAGTCAGATCAAGGCACTGGAAGATATTTAGGCCAACAAAAGTCTGTTAGTTTACTAAACTGGACATTTTTTAATCATTCAGCAATTGTTCCCTGATAAAGCACAAACATCTGTCGCAACCATTGGTCACCCAATTTTTACATCAGAGGATGTACCTAAACCAAGGTTGAAAGATGCTTGTCAAAGCAGAGATCATTTTAAAATGAATTAGGCAGCTACTGTAGCATCCACCTTCACTAAGAACCAACCTGGATTTCCTAACAGTGACAAAAGTTTTCACAGCTGCAGTGAAATGACATCCAGATAACATTATGCCAAAAAACAGATTTGTTGACATGCACTGCATTGCCCAGAAACCATTTCACCAAATACTTCTCTCCTTTCCATGCCTCTCCTTTCTCTTATTCCCAGTATTAGGAAAGAGAAGAAGAGGATGATCAACAGCAAGATGAATAGACTTGGTTACAGCAGCAATGAGTGCACCATTGGAAGACCTGAAAGGCCAGATTAGGAACAGATCATCCTTGTCCAAACACCCAACACAACAAAGCTCCTTTGAGTTGAGTTTCACTTCTGGTGGACTCACAAACCCATCCGTGTAGGATTCTTAGAACAATATGGAAGGGGTTTCCTGTAGACCAATGGCAGAGCTCCAAATATCATCTTGAGGGCCTATTATGCAAAGATCTAACTTTCTTGAGAAGTCTATAGTACTGGGAAAGATGGAAGGAAAGAGAAGATGATGGTAACCAACAGCAAGAGGGATGGACTCCATTACAGAAGTTGATAGGTGCACCTTTGGAAGACTTGAAGGACCAGGTCCAGAACAGATCATCCTGGAGAAGATCCATCTGTGTGTTCATTAGGAATGATCTGACTTGATAGAGCATAATCAACCAACCAACCAACCAACCAACCAATCAATCAATCAATCAATCAATCAACCAACCAACCAACCAACCAACCAACCAACCAACCAACCAACCAACCAACCGATCAATCAATCAATCAATCAATCAACCAAGTTATGGTGTGCCACCAAGTCTCAATCAATTAGAGTGTTTATAAATATTGCACACAAGGAAAGAAACTTTTCCATCCTTCAATGGCTGGGTATTTTATTATTCAATGATTTCCTCTTAGCTACCGTGAGGGGCACCAAAAAAAGCGCTGCTTTTAACAGCTCCTTCTTCCTTATTTCTCACCCACACAACTGTGACTTGTGCGACCTTCCTTCAGAAGCTGCGCCTCAGTGCTCTCAATGACACAACAGAAGAGACTTCAATTTCAGTCTGAAAACACCAGGTCTAAAGTGTCTCTTATTGCACAGACAAAGATGAAACTGTATCCTTCTGCCAATCAAAGAACAAAGCACAATGCCAATAGAACTTTGAACTGTCTCTACGGAAATCAAGTAGCTATTCAGACAGGCCAGACTGTTGCACTTGGGAGACAGGAAATAACAGTAGATCTGCATGTTCACAAAAGTGGAAGCAAGCTGGAATTGCTCAAATGGGTGGATGAAGGGACAGGATCCAAATCCAATGGCTGCAACTTGTCCTTTCCAAGGACAAGTTCCACATTCAACTTGTCCTTTTATGTCCTCCATACAAGGCTTGTAGAGTATCAAGAGAACAAGATCCATCCTTCGATTGTTATATATATATAACAGTAGAGCAGAAATTCCTTTAGAGGTGCGGTTTTAACAATATATTTTGGATACATTATGTGAGGATTCTAGCTCTCTGGACAAGTCTCCAATGCTAAGAAAGATGAAAGTAAGAAAGAAAATGATGTGTAGGAGATGACTAGGCTGAG
>JALGBA010002963.1:0-15668 GCA_023970755.1 Azemiops feae | reverse complement strand
TATGATAATACTATATAATTTATATCATGATTACATTTATCTGCCCCATCTTGACTAGAGGTTTAGAAAGCCCCTTTTAGCTTCCCAGTCAGTCAATATGGACTGAGCAAGTGAAGCTGGAGGCAGCCGAGATTTCCTTCCCTTTACTTTCCCCTCGCCATTCTCCGCTCGCCTCTTTCCCCTCGCACTTTACATATGCCCAGAGGCACCGTGCACACTTAGAAGCAGCTGCCCGCCGGCCTCCCCGCCCGTCCCTTGTTTCTTCCATCCCTAAACCCTCCATTCCAGATTCACCCGCCTGGGATTGCCTCGATGCCTATGCCTTGCGACGTAAAACTGTGCCGAAAGAAATAGACCTTTTAAATGGGATTTTAAAGTTATTATCCTCTATCTTTATTAGTAACGCCTTATTAATGTTAATAGGGCGAAGGGAAGCCCTTTTGCTGCGACGCGGGGACACAAAAACATCAACTAATATTACTGAGGTTTCATTAATAAATACTACACTTAAAACTCCATTTAAAAGCTTTATTTCTTTTTGTGGCTGCTCGGCTCACCTGCGGCAGCACGAGGCTTTTTTCCCTTCTTGCGGCAGCGTAGAGCAGAAAAGAGGACAGGAAGGTGCCGACGGATGACTAAAAGCAACGGACAAGAGGTCGGCCATAATAGGAAGGTCGATTCCAAATGAACTGGGGGATGGCCAATTTGGACGGACGGGAGGCCGCCATGCCGAGAAGGTCTAGGTGTGAATGCTATGGGACGGAAAAACTTGCCCTCCTGTGGTCAAAACGGGTATTGCGGCCGCCGAAATAAATAAAACCTTTTGAATGGGATTTTAAGGTTATTATTCTCTCTCTTTATTATTAACGCCTTATTAATATTAATAGGGCGACGGGCCCCAGTTACTTAGGCCCTTTGCTGCGACCTGGGGCAGAGTAAGATAACCTAATATTAGTATGGTTTTATTAACAAAGAATAATAAACTTAAAACGCCATTTAAAAGGTTTATTTCTTTTGGGGGCTGCTGTACCTGCTTGTCCCTTAGCGAGAGATGGCACGGCCTTCAAAAAGGCCTGTAATGATGAATTAAGGTTACTTTGATAGGTGCTAACTTTAAAGATAAACTTCACCAAACATACATAAATTTATTGCTATGCTTAATATTAAAATGAGTGAGATTAGATTTTACCTTCGCTGCTAGTTTTGAAACTGACGCATTTATTAAAATGTTTTATGTCTACCTACATCACACTAATTTCTTGCTGCATCTTAGTTTCTAATCTTCCTAGTATGCCCATTCGTGAATATCATTTCACTGGGGTGAAAAATAGACAGCTAGTCAATTGGGGTGGAAGGTGCCAGGCTAGGAATTGGCGGCGTGGGGCGAGTTTTAGTACCACCCTTAGGTCATGAGCAAACAGCTTGGGCCAATTCCTCTCCTTTAGTCAGCCCTAAGTCTCTAACCCTAACCCTAGGGCTGTGCTGCATGGCGAAAATCAATCGAGATGAAGGACAGGAAGCTATTAGATACTATTTGCCGTCTTGCGTTATTTATTAAAAAATAACAAAGGCTGCATTAAAAAAATACGCAAAATTTAGAGCGGCTTTGGTCTAGTCGTGGTTAAGGCAGCAGACTAGAAAGTGGGAGGCTGTGAGTTCTAATCTTGCTTTTAGAGGCAGAAAAGTCATCTGGGTCAGTCACTCCAAAACCAGCTTTGGGCCAGTCACTCTCTCTCGGCCCTAGGAAGGAAGCAACGGCAAACCATTTGTCTGAAATGGTATAGGGTTGCCTGCCTAAGCAGGGGGTTGGACTAGAAGACCTCCAAGGTCCCTTCCAACTCGGTTATTCTATTCTAACCGCAGCTGGGGGGGGGAAACCTTTCCAAGAAAACCGCAGGGATTTGGTCAGGGCACATGGCCAGGATCGATACTAATTGGAAGCACCAAATATAATTAGAATAACAGCAATAACTTACTAAACGCCCGCCCTCCGGTGATGTACTAGAAGGGTAGTGTCGCACCAGGCAATTGAGTTCATAATCGGGCAACGCGTGTCGGGAACGCAACGCCTAGTACCCACGCCGCCCATGAAAAGGCGGCGGTCGAGGCGCAGATTCGTGGAAGCTTCACCACTGAGCCCCGCCTCACCTGGCCTTGATGCAAGCATCAGCGCCGCCGGCTCCACCTTTGCCTTCTCCTTTCGCCCTGGCAGCCTCTCGGGGCGTCGCCGGCTGTGACGCCATCAGAAGCGTCGTCCCCGATTTCGCAGAGAATCGAAAAGGCACCATAGAGGTAGGTAAATGTAGAGCGGAGGAAAGACTGGGCTTTCCCCTCTTGAAACCGTCGAACGTGGGAATCGCCATAGAAATGTAACCAGAGAGCTCGGATGGAAATGGTAGAGCGGCCGGTAGAACCAAGACTTCCGAGTTTGCTGGAGCATATATGGAGGAAGACTTTGGACTGGAGTTAAGGACGGAAAAAAGACAATGCAGAAATCTGGATTGTATTGGGGGCGCCCTATATAAAAGCCCCCCGCAAAGGTGGAGTGTCACAGAGTATTGCACATCCATTCCCAGCCAGCAGGGGACAAGTTTAATCCCTGTAAGTCATCCAGCGTTTCTCAAACTTGGCAATTTTTGTGGACTTCAAGTCCCAGAATTCCCCAGCCTGCATGCAGTTTGCAGGTCACTAAATGGTTTATCCAGGGAAAGCAGGAACTGAATTAAATTGGACTCCAGGGCTGACCGAGTACACCACCTCCAAATTTGTGACGTCCCCTAAAATTTGCTGGCAACCCCCAAGCGATCGCAATAAATAAATAAAAACACAAACGTATTTATTTAGCGTATGGCACAATACACTCAGATAGTATCTTTTCACTAGCCTCCACTAGTTGTGACACTGCTTAGGTTTTACAAAAGCAGCCAAGGCCATTAAGTGATGCTCCAGTCAGAGCTGAAGAACCTTCTTGTATAAGAAGCGAAACGTCTTCAAAGAAAATCAAGAAAGTCCAGTTGCCTCCTGAAAAAGCATCTTTGGGACAATTATGACCCGGATGACTGAGAATCTCCATAGACAGTGAGAGACAATGCGGGATACTTAAGGCACTGGACTAGAAATCGGAAGACTGTCGGTTCTAGTCCCACCTTAGGCATGAAAGTCAACTGTGGTGACCTTGGGGTCAGTCCTTCTCTCTTGGTCCTAGTAAGGAGGCAATGCCAAAACACCAGCTTCCCATCATAGCTATCTGCAATTGCATTGACGCACGACCGAACGTGTGCAGCTGGGGCCTGCGCACACCTGCAACATATCGTGTATATCTATCTATCTATCTATCTATCTATCTATCTATCTATCTATCTATCTATCTATCTATCTATCTATCTATCTATCTATCTATCTATCTAATATAAAGGAGGCTGCACTTCAATGGTTAGACGGCCTATTGGTATCTGAACAAAAATCTTTTTAACATTTATATTTTATTGTGTTTTTCTAATCTAGGTGAAATGTTAATATATACTGCTAGTCCATGTATAATATGCCATACGCTAAATAAATAAGTAAACAACCGCCCAATCAAGAAACTACCAGGAACACCTCCATCAACCCTGATAGGACAAGCCACTAAGTATATAAAGAGAGGGCAAATTCCTCTCTCTTCTAGCACTGATGATGTTACCTAGTTGGGTCACGAAACGTCTGCAAGAAAACCACCAAGCTCAGAGAGCACCAAGGACCCCTGAAGAGACAATGTTGTTGGATGATGGACCAAGTGGCCCCTTAGCTCCGTCTTTATTATTTATATAATAACAATGATATGCGTGTGTGTGTGTGTGTGTGCGTGCGTGGGTGTATGATAATACTATATAATTTATATTATGATTGCATTTATCTGCCCCATCTCGCCTAGAGGTTTAGAAAGCCCCTTTTTGCTTCCCAGTCAGTCAATATGGGCTGAGCAAGTGAAGCTGGAGGCAGCCAAGATTTCCTTCCCTCCACTTTCCCCTCGCACTTTACATATGCCCAGAGGCACCGTGCACACTTAGAAGCAGCTGCCCGCCGGCCTCCCCCCCCGTCCCTTGTTTCTTCCATCCCTAAATCTCCATTCCAGATTCAACTCACCCGCCTGGGATTGCTCGATTCCTATGCTTTCGACGTAAAACTGTGCCGAAAGTAAATAGAACCTTTTATGGGATTTTAAAGTTATTATCCTCTTAATCTTATTAGTAACGCCTTATAATGTTGAATAGGGCGAAGGACCCTTTGGCTTGCGACTCGGGTACACAAAAACATCACCTAAATTACTGAGGTTTCATTGAAAATCCTTACTACCCATTAAAACTCATTTAAAGCTTTATTTCTTTTGTGCTGCCGCTCACCTGCGGGCCCATACGAGGCTTTTTTTCCCTTCTTGGCGGCAGCGAGAGCAGATAGAGAGACAAGGAAGTTTCCGAACGGATGACTTAAAAGCAACTGAAAGACGTCGGCCATGGATAGGAAGTTCGATTCCAATTAACTGGGGGATGGCCAATTTGGACGGACGGGAGGTCGCCATGCCGAGAAGGTCTAGGACCGTGTTAATGCTATGGGACGGAAAAACGTGCCCTCCTGTGGTCAAAACGGGTATTGCGGCGGCCGAAATAAATAAACCTTTTGAATGGGATTTTAAGGTTATTATTCTCTATCTTTATTATTAACGCCTTATTAATATTAATAGGGCGACGGGAGGCCCTTTTGCTGCGACCGTGGGGCAGAGTAAGATAACCTAATATTAGTAAGGTTTTATTAATAAAGAATAATAAACTTAAAACGCCATTTAAAAGGTTTATTTCTTTTGGTGGCTGCTGTACCTGCTTGTCCCTTAGCGAGAGATGGCGCGGCCTTCAAAAAGGCCTGTAATGATGAATTAAGGTTACTTTGATACACCAATTTCTTCCATCTTCAAGGCGCTCTGCTCTGTCCCTCCTGACACCTGCGTGGGGATCTCAAAAATAACCCAGCGTTACTGGAATTTATATGCAACCTCGTGACAAGTTTCATCTGCCACCTGCTTGCTGCAAAGCTACCCGCTTACCTGTCTCTACATATAAGACCTCTTATTTTTCAACTGGGCTAATTTCTTGCTGCATCTTAGTTTCTAATCTTCCTAGTATGCCCATTGGTGAATATCATTTCACTGGGGTGAAAAATAGACAGCTAGTCAATTGGGGTGGAAGGTGCCAGGCTAGAAATTGGGGGTGGGGGCTGAGTTTTAGTACCACCTTAGGTATGAGAAACCAGCTTTGGGCCAATTCCTCTCCTAGTCATCCTAAAGTCTAACCCTAACCCTGAGGGCTGTTGCGGCGTGGCGAAAATAAGATAAAGGAAGGAGCATTAATATATTTGCCGCCTTGAGTTTAATTTATCAAAATGAACAAAGGCTGGGATTAAAAAAATATGCAAAATTTTAGAGCGTCTTTGTGTCTGAGTCGTGTTTAAGGCAGCGACTAAATGGGATCTGTGAGTTTCTATCTTGCTTTTTATAGCAGAAAAGTCATCTGGGTCAGTCACTCCAAAACCAGCGTTGGGCCAGTCACTCTCTCTCGGCCCGAGGAAGGAAGCAACGGCAAACCATTTGTCTGAAATGGTATAGGGTTGCCTGCCTAAGCAGGGGGTTGGACTAGAAGACCTCCAAGGTCCCTTCCAACTCGGTTATTCTATTCTAACCGCAGCTGGGGGGGGAAACCTTGCCAAGAAAACCGCAGGGATTTGGTCAGGCAATGGCCAGGAGTCGAGACTAAGTGGAAAGCACCAAATAATATTAAGAATAACAGCAATAACTTGCTAAACGCCCGGCTCCCTCCGGTCATGTTCCTAGAAGGGAGTGCGAACACGGTGCATTGAGTTCCATCGGGCAGATCCGCTTGTCGTGGACGCAACTCCCTAGTACACCGCCGCCCGATGAAGGTCGGCCGTCGAGCGGCGATTCGGGGAAGCTTCCTGAAGCCCCGCCTCACCTGGCCTTGATGCAAGGCAGCCCGCCGGCCGCTCCACTTGCCTTCTCCTTCGCCCGTGGAGCACCTTCCTCGGGGCGTCCCTGGGCTGTGACGCCATCAGAAGGCGCGTCCCCTATTTCGGCAGAGAAGCGGAAAGGCACCATAGAGGTAGGAAAGGAGAGCGGAGGGCAGAGTGGGCTTTCCGCTCTTGAAACCGTCGAACTTGGGAATCGCCATAGAAATGTAACCAGAGAGCTCGGGTGGAAATGGTAGAGCGGCCGGTAGGACCAAGACTTCCGAGTTTGCTGGAGCATATATGGAGGAAGACTTTGGATTGGAGTTAAGGACGGAAAAAAGACAATGCAGAAATCTGGATTGTATTGGGGCGCCCTATATAAAAGCCCCCCGCAAAGGTGGAGTGTCACAGAGTATTGCACATCCATTCCCAGCCAGCAGGGGACAAGTTTAATCCCTATAAGTCATCCACGTTTCTCAATTCGTTGGCAATTTTGTGGACTTCAATCCCAGAATTCCCCACCGCCATGCAGTTTGCAGTAGCTAAAATGGTTTTAATAGGGAAAGCAGAACTGTATAACTTGGACTCCAGGGTTGACCGAGTACCCCAACTCAAATTTTGTGACGTCCCAAAATTTGCTGGCAACCCCAATGTCGCAATAAATATTAAAAACACAAACGTATTTATTTAGCGTATGGCACAATACACTCCGATAGTATCTTTTCACTAGCCTCCACTAGTTGTGACACTGCTTAGGTTTTACAAAAGCAGCCAAGGCCATTAAGTGATGCTCCAGTCAGAGCTGAAGAACCTTCTTGTATGAGAAGCGAAACGTCTTCAAAGAAAATCAAGAAAGTCCAGTTGCCTCCTGAAAAAGCATCTTTGGGACAATTATGACCCGGATGACTGGGAATCTCCATAGACAGTGAGAGACAATGCGGGATACTTAAGGCACTGGACTAGAAATCGGAAGACTGTCGGTTCTAGTCCCACCTTAGGCATGAAAGTCAACTGTGGTGACCTTGGGGTCAGTCCTTCTCTCTTGGTCCTAGTAAGGAGGCAATGCCAAACCACCAGCTTCCCATCATAGCTATCTGCAATTGCATTGACGCACGACCGAATGTGTGTAGCTGGGGCCTGCGCAAACCTGCAACATATCGTGTACATCTATCTATCATCTATCTATCTATCTATCTATCTATCTATCTATCTATCTATCTATCTATCTATCTATCTATCTATCTATCTATCTATCTATCTATCTATCTATCTATCTATCTATCTATCTATCTAATATAAAGGAGGCTGCACTTCAATGGTTAGACGGCCTATTGGTATCTGAACAAAAATCTTTTTAACATTTATATTTTATTGTGTTTTTCTAATCTAGGTGAAATGTTAATATATACTGCAAGTCAATGTATGATATGCCATACGCTAAATAAATAAGTAAACAACCGCCCAATCAAGAAACTACCAGGAACACCTCCATCAACCCTGATAGGACAAGCCACTAGGTATATAAAGAGAGAGCAAATTCCTCTCTCTTCTAGCACTGATGATGTTACCTAGTTGGGTCACGAAACGTCTGCAAAAAAACCACCAAGCTCAGAGAGCACCAAGGACCCTGAAGAGACAATGTTGTTGGATGATGGACCAAGTGGCCCCTTTAGCTCCGGCTTTATTATTCATATAAAAACAATGATATGCGTGTGTGTGTGTGTGCGCCCGTGCGTGCGTGGGTGTATGATAATACTATATAATTTATATTATGATGACATTTATCTGCCCCATCTCGCCTAGCGGTTTAGAAAAGCCTTAGCTTCCCAGTCCATCAATATTGGGGCTGGCAGTGAAGCTGGGCGGCAGCCGAGATTTCCTTCCCTCCTCTTTCTCCCCTCGCACTTTACATATCCCAGAGGCACCATGCACCGTAGAAGCAGCTGCCCGCGCCTCCCCGCCCGTTCCCTTGTTTCTCTTCCAGTCCCTAAACCCTCCATTCCAGATTCACCCGCTGGGATTGCCCTCGTGCCTATGCTTTGCGACGTACAACTGTGCCGAAAGAAATAGACCTTTTACATGGGCTTTTAAAGTTTATTATCCTCTTATCTTTATTAGTAACGCCTTATTAATTTAATAGGGCGAAGGAAGCCCTTTTGGGCTGCGACTCGGTGACAGCAAAAATCATCACCTAATATTACTGAGGTTTCATTATAAATACTACACTTAAAACTCCATTTAAAAGCTTTATTTTCTTTTTTTTGTGCTCTCGCTCACCTGCGCAGTACGAGGCTTTTTTCCCTTCTGGCGGCAGCGTAGAGCAGAAGAGAGGACAGGAAGGTGCCGACGGATGACTAAAAGCAACGGACAAGACGTCGGCCATGATAGGAAGGTCGATTCCAAATGAACTGGGGGATGGCCAATTTGGACGGACGGGAGGTCGCCATGCCGAGAAGGTCTAGGACCGTGTTAATGCTATGGGACGGAAAAACGTGCCCTCCTGTGGTCAAAACGGGTATTGCGGCCGCCGAAATAAATAAACCATTTGAATGGGATTTTAAGGTTATTATTCTCTATCTTTATTATTAACGCCTTATTAATATTAATAGGGCGACGGGAGGCCCTTTTGCTGCGACCCTGGGGCAGAGTAAGATAACCTAATATTCGTAAGGTTTTATTAATAAAGAATAATAAACTTAAAACGCCATTTAAAAGGTTTATTTCTTTTGGTGGCTGCTGTACCTGCTTGTCCCTTAGCGAGAGATGGCGCGGCCTTCAAAAAGGCCTGTAATGATGAATTAAGGTTACTTTGATAGGTGCTAACTTTAAAGATAAACCTCACCAAACATACATAAATTTATTGCTATGGTTAATATTAAATGGTGAGATTAAATTTACCTTCCTGCTAGTTTTGAAAACTGACGCATTTATTAAAAAGTTTTTATTCTACCTACATCCACTAATTTCTTGCTGCTCTTATTTTCTAATCTTCCTAGTATGCCCAGTCGGTGAATATCATTTCACTGGTTTAAAATAGACAGCTTTCCATTGTGGTGGACGTGGCCAGGCTAGAAAATTGGGGGTGGGGCTGAGTTTTTAGTACCACCTTAGTATGGAAACCAGCTTTGGTCAATTCCTCTCCTAGTCAGCCGAATCTAAAACCTTAACCCTAGGCTGTTGCTGCATTGCGAAAAATAAGAGAAGGAAGGAGCATTAGATATATTTGCCGCCTTGAGTTATTTATAAAAATAACAAAGGCTGGATTAAAAAAATATGCAAAATTTAGAGCGGCTTTGGTCTAGTCGTGGTTAAGGCAGCAGACTAGAAAGTGGGAGGCTGTGATTTCTAATCTTGCTTTTAGAGGCAGAAAAGTCATCTGGGTCAGTCACTCCAAAACCAGCTTTGGGCCAGTCACTCTCTCTCGGCCCTAGGAAGGAAGCAACGGCAAACCATTTGTCTGAAATGGTATAGGGTTGCCTGCCTAAGCAGGGGGTTGGACTAGAAGACCTCCAAGGTCCCTTCCAACTCGGTTATTCTATTCTAACCGCAGCTGGGGGGGGGGAAACCTTGCCAAGAAAACCGCAGGGATTTGGTCAGGCAGTGGCCAGGAGTCGAGACTAAGTGGAAAGCACCAAATAATATTAACAATAACAGCAATAACTTACTAAACGCCCGGCTCCCTCCGGTGATGTTACTAGAAGGGAGTGCGAACACAGGCAATTGAGTTCATCGGTCAACGCGTGTCGTGGGAACGCAACTCCTAGTACCCACGCCGCCCATGAAAAGGCGGCGTCGAGCGGCAGATTCGGGGAAGCTTCCCTGAAGCCCCCGCCTCACCTGGCCTTGCTGCAAAGGCAGCAGCGCCGCCGGCTCCACCTTTGCCTTCTCCTTCGCCCTGGGACAGCCTTCTCGGGGCGTCGCCGGGCTGTGACGCAATCAGAAGGCGCGTCCCCTATTTCGGCAGAGAAGCGGAAAGGCATCATAGAGGTAGGAAAGGAGAGCGGAGGAAAGACTGGGCTTTCCGCTCTTGAAAGCGTCGCACTTGGGAATCGCCATAGAAATGTAACCAGAGAGCTCGGATGGAAATGGTAGAGCGGCCGGTAGAACCAAGACTTCCGAGTTTGCTGGAGCATATATGGAGGAAGACTTTGGATTGGAGTTAAGGACGGAAAAAAGACAATGCAGAAATCTGGATTGTATTGGGGGCGCCCTATATAAAAGCCCCCCGCAAAGGTGGAGTGTCACAGAGTATTGCACATCCATTCCCAGCCAGCAGGGGTCAAGTTTAATAATCCCTATAAGTCATCCAGCGTTTCTCAAACTTGGCAATTTTTGTGGACTTCAAGTCCCAGAATTCCCCAGCCTGCATGCAGTTTGCAGATAACTAAATGGTTTATCCAGGGAAAGCAGGAACTGTATTAAATTGGACTCCAGGGTTGACCGAGTACACCATCTCCAAATTTGTGACGTCCCCTAAAATTTGCTGGTGACCCCGAAGAGATCGCAATAAATAAATAAAAACACAAACCTATTTATTTAGCGTATGGCACAATACACTCCGATAGTATCTTTTCACTAGCCTCCACTAGTTGTGACACTGCTTAGGTTTTACAAAAGCAGCCAAGGCCATTAAGTGATGCTCCAGTCAGAGCTGAAGAAGCTTCTTGTATGAGAAGCGAAACGTCTTCAAAGAAAATCAAGAAAGTCCAGTTGCCTCCTGAAAAAGCATCTTTGGGACAATTATGACCCGGATGACTGAGAATCTCCATAGACAGTGAGAGACAATGCGGGATACTTAAGGCACTAGACTAGAAATCGGAAGACTGTCGGTTCTAGTCCCACCTTAGGCATGAAAGTCAGCTGTGGTGACCTTGGGGTCAGTCCTTCTCTCTTGGTCCTAGTAAGGAGGCAATGCCAAACCACCAGCTTCCCATCATAGCTATCTGCAATTGCATTGACGCATGACCGAATGTGTGCAGCTGGGGCCTGCGCACACCTGCAACATATCGTGTAGATCTATCTATCTATCTATCTATCTATCTATCTATCTATCTATCTATCTATCTATCTATCTATCTATCTATCTATCTATCTATCTATCTATCTATCTATCTATCTATCTATCTAAATATAAAGGATGCTGCGCTTCAATGGTTAGACGGCCTATTGTTATCTGAACAAAAATCTTTTTAACATTTATATTTTATGGTGTTTTTCTAATCTAGGTGAAATGTTAATATATACTGCAAGTCCTGTATGATATGCCATACGCTAAATAAATAAGTAAACAACCGCCCAATCAAGAAACTACCAGGAACACCTCCATCAACCCTGATAGGACAAGCCACTAAGTATATAAAGAGAGAGCAAATTCCCCTCTCTTCTAGCACTGATGATGTTACCTAGTTGGGTCACGAAACGTCTGCAAGAAAACCACCAAGCTCAGAGAGCACCAAGGACCCCTGAAGAGACAATGTTGTTGGATGATTGACCAAGTGGCCCCTTAGCTCCGGCTTTATTATTTATATAATAACAATGATATGCGTGTGTGTGTGTGCGCGCACGTGAGAGGGTGTATGATAATACTATATAATTTATATTATGATGACATTTATCTGCCCCATCTCGCCTAGAGGTTTAGAAAGCCCCTTTTAGCTTCCCACTCAGTCAATATGGGCTGAGCAAGTGAAGCTGGAGGCAGCCGAGATTTCCTTCCCTCCTCTTTCCCCTCGCACTTTACATATGCCCAGAGGCACCATGCACACTTAGAAGCAGCTGCCCGCCGGCCTCCCCGCCCGTCCATTGTTTCTTCCATCCCTAAACCCTCCATTCCAGATTCACCCGCCTGGGATTGCCTCGATGCCTATGCTTTGCGACGTAAAACTGTGCCGAAAGAAATAGACCTTTTTAATGGGATTTTAAAGTTATTATCCTCTTATCTTTATTAGTAACGCCTTATTAATGTTAATAGGGCGAAGGGAAGCCCTTTTGCTGCGACGCGGGGACACAAAAACATCACCTAATATTACTGAGGTTTCATTAATAAATACTACACTTAAACCTCCATTTAAAAGCTTTATTTCTTTTTGTGGCTGCTCGGCTCACCTGCGGCAGTCCGAGGCTTTTTTCCCTTCTTGCGGCAGCGTAGAGCAGAAAAGAGGACAGGAAGGTGCCGACGGATGACTAAAAGCAACGGACAAGACGTCGGCCATGATAGGAAGGTCGATTCCAAACGAACTGGGGGATGGCCAATTTGGACGGACGGGAGGTCGCCATGCCGAGAAGGTCTAGGACCGTGTTAATGCTATGGGACGGAAAAACGTGCCCTCCTGTGGTCAAAACGGGTATTGCGGCCGACGAAATAAATAAACCTTTTGAATGGGATTTTAAGGTTATTATTCTCTATCTTTATTATTAACGCCTTATTAATATTAATAGGGCGACGGGAGGCCCTTCTGCTGCGACCCTGGGGCAGAGTAAGATAACCTAATATTAGTAAGGTTTTATTAATAAAGAATAATAAACTTAAAACGCCATTTAAAAGGTTTATTTCTTTTGGTGGCTGCTGTACCTGCTTGTCCCTTAGCGAGAGATGGCGCGGCCTTCGAAAAGGCCTGTAATGATGAATTAAGGTTACTTTGATAGGTGCTAACTTTAAAGATAAACCTCACCAAACATACATAAATTTATTGCTATGGTTAATATTAAAATGATTGAGATTAGATTTTACCTTCGCTGCTAGTTTTGAAACTGACGCATTTATTAAAATGTTTTATGTCTACCTACATCACACTAATTTCTTGCTGCATCTTAGTTTCTAATCTTCCTAGTATGCCCAGTCGTGAATATCATTTCACTGGGTTGAAAAATAGACAGCTAGTCAATTGGGGTGGAAGGTGCCAGGCTAGAAATTGGGGGGTGGGGGCTGAGTTTTAGGTACCACTTTAGGTAATGAGAACCAGCTTTGGGCCTTCGTTCCTCTCCTATTCAGCTAAAGTCTAACCATAAACCCTAGGCTGTTGCTGATGGCGAAATAAAGAAGGGAAGGAGCAATTAGATATATTTTGCCGCCTTGAGTTATTTATAAAAATAACAAAGGCTGGATTAAAAAATATGCCAAATTTAGAGCGGCTTTGGTCTCGTTCGTGGGTTAAGGCCGTCAGACTAAAAGTGGGAGGCCGTGAGTTCTAAATTGCTTTTAGAGGCAGAAAAGTACTGGGTTCATCACTCCAAAACCAACTTTGGGCCAGTTCACTCTCTCTCTCGGCCCCTAGGAAGGACGCCCGCGGCAAACCATTTGTCTGACATGGTATAGGTTGCCTGCCTAAGCAGGGGTTGGACTAGAAGACCTCCAAGTCCCTTCAACTCGGTTATTCTATTCTAAACCGCAGCTGTGGGGGAAAACCTTGCCAAGAAAACCGCAGGGATTTGGTCAGGCAAGGGCCAGGAGTCGAGACTAAGTGGAAAGCACCAAATAATATCAAGAATAACAGCAATAACTTGCTAAACGCCCGGCTCCCTCCGGTGATGTTACTAGAAGGGAGTGCGAACACAGGCAATTGAGTTCATCGGGCAACGCGTGTCGTGGGAACGCAACTCCTAGTACCCACGCCGCCCGTGAAAAGGCGGCGTCGAGCGGCAGATTCGGGGAAGCTTCCCTGAAGCCCCCGCCTCACCTGGCCCTGATTGAAAGGCAGCAGCGCCGCCGGCTCCACCTTTGCCTTCTCCTTCGCCCTGGGACAGCCTTCTCGGGGCGTCGCCGGGCTGTGACGCCATCAGGAGGCGCGTCCCCTATTTCGGCAGAGAAGCGGAAAGGCACCATAGAGGTAGGAAAGGAGAGCGGAGGGCAGAGTGGGCTTTCCGCTCTTGAAACCGTCGAACTTGGGAATCGCCATAGAAATGTAACCAGAGAGCTCGGGTGGAAATAGTAGAGCGGCCGGTAGAACCAAGACTTCCGAGTTTGCTGGAGCATATATGGAGGAAGACTTTGGATTGGAGTTAAGGACGGAAAAAAGACAATGCAGAAATCTGGATTGTATTGGGGCGCCCTATATAAAAGCCCCCCGCAAAGGTGGAGTGTCACAGAGTATTGCACATCCATTCCCAGCCAGCAGGGGACAAGTTTAATCCCTATAAGTCATCCAGCGTTTCTCAAACTTGGCAATTTTTGTGGACTTCAAGTCCCAGAATTCCCCAGCCTGCATGCAGTTTGCATGGTTTATCCAGGGAAAGCAGGAACTGTATTAAATTGGACTCCAGGGTTGACCGAGTACACCACCTCCAAATTTGTGACGTCCCCTAAAATTTGCAGGCAACCCCCAAGTGATCGCAATAAATAAATAAAAACACAAACGTATTTATTTAGCGTATGGCACAATACACTCCGATAGTATGTTTTCACTAGCCTCCACTAGTTGTGACACTGCTTAGGTTTTACAAAAGCAGCCAAGGCCATTAAGTGATGCTCCAGTCAGAGCTGAAGAACCTTCTTGTATGAGAAGCGAAACGTCTTCAAAGAAAATCAAGGAAGTCCAGTTGCCTCCTGAAAAAGCATCTTTGGGACAATTATGACCCGGATGACTGAGAATCTCCATAGACAGTGAGAGACAATGCGGGATACTTAAGGCATTGGACTAGAAATCGGAAGACTGTCGGTTCTAGTCCCACCTTAGGCATGAAAGTCAACAGTGGTGACCTTGGGGTCAGTCCTTCTCTCTTGGTCCTAGTAAGGAGGCAATGCCAAACCACCAGCTTCCCATCATAGCTATCTGCAATTGCATTGACGCACCACCAAATGTGTGCAGCTGGGGCCTGTGCACACCTGCAACATATCGTGTAGATCTATCTATCTATCTATCTATCTATCTATCTATCTATCTATCTATCTATCTATCTATCTTCTACCTATCATCTATCTATCTATATTCTATCTATCTATCTATCGATCTATCTATCTATCTCATCTATCTATCTATTCTATCTATCTATCTATCTATCGCTATCTATCGATCTATCTATCTATATAAAGGAGGCTGCACTTCACTGTTAGACGGCCTAATTGGTTTCTGAAAACAAAACTCTTTTTAACTTTATATTTTATTGTGTTTTTCTAATCTAGTGAAATGTTAATATATACTTCTAGTCCTGTCTGATATGCCATACGCTAACTAAATAAGTAAACAACCGCCAATCAGAACTACCCGGAACACCTCCATCACCCTGATAGAGAAGCCACTAGTATATAAGAGAGATCAAATTCCTCTCTCTTCTAGCACTGATCTGCAAGACACCCACCAAGCTCAGAGAGCACCAAGGACCCCTGAAGCGACAATGTTGTTGGATGATGGACCAAGTGGCCCCTTTAGCTCCGTCTTTATTATTCATATAACAACAATGATATGCGTGTGTATGTGTGTGCGCGCGTGCGTGCGTGGGTGTATGATAATACTATATAATTTATATTATGATGACATTTATCTGCCCCATCTCGCCTAGAGGTTTAGAAAGCCCCTTTTAGCTTCCCAGTCAGTCAATATGGGCTGAGCAAGTGAAGCTGGAGGCAGCCGAGATTTCCTTCCCTCCTCTTTCCCCTCGCACTTTACATATGCCCAGAGGCACCATGCACACTTAGAAGCAGCTGCCCGCCGGCCTCCCCCCCCGTCCCTTGTTTCTTC
>JALGBA010002962.1:0-15249 GCA_023970755.1 Azemiops feae | reverse complement strand
GAAAATAAGAGAAGGAAGGAGCATTAGATATATTTGCCGCCTTGAGTTATTTATAAAAATAACAAAGGCTGGATTAAAAAAATACGCAAAATTTAGAGCGGCTTTGGTCTAGTCGTGGTTAAGGCAGCAGACTAGAAAGTGGGAGGCTGTGAGTTCTAATCTGCTTTTAGAGGCAGAAAAGTCATCTGGGTCAGTCACTCCAAAACCAGCTTTGGGCCAGTCACTCTCTCTCGGCCCTAGGAAGGAAGCAATGGCAAACCATTTGTCTGAAATGGTATAGGGTTGCCTGCCTAAGCAGGGGGTTGGACTAGAAGACCTCCAAGGTCCCTTCCAACTCGGTTATTCTATTCTAACCGCAGCTGGGGGGGGGAAACCTTGCCAAGAAAACCGCAGGGATTTGGTCAGGCAATGGCCAGGAGTCGAGACTAAGTCGAAAGCACCAAATAATATTAAGAATAACAGCAATAAATTACTAAACGCCCGGCTCCCTCCGGTGATTTTACTAGAAGGGAGTGCGAACCCAGGCAATTGAGTTCATCGGGCAACGCGTGTCGTAGGAACGCAACTCCTAGTACCCACGCTGCGTCGAGCGGCAGATTCGGGGTCCCTTCCCTGAAGCCCCCGCCTCACCTGGCCTTCATCCAAAGGCAGCAGCGCCGCAGGCTCCACCTTCCTATCTCTTCGCCCGGGGGACAGCCTTCTCGGGGCGTCGCCGGGCTGTGACACCATCAGAAGGCGCGTCCCCTATTTCGGCAGAGAAGCCGAAAGGCACCATAGAGGTAGGAAAGGAGAGCGGAGGAAAGACTGGGCTTTCCCCTCTTGAAACCGTCGAACTTGGGAATCGCCATAGAAATGTAACCAGAGAGCTCGGATGGAAATGGTAGAGCGGCCGGTAGAACCAAGACTTCCGAGGTTGCTGGAGCATATATGGAGGAAGACTTTGGATTGGAGTTAAGGACGGAAAAAAGACAATGCAGAAATCTGGATTGTATTGGGGGCGCCCTATATAAAAGCCCCCCGCAAAGGTGGAGTGTCACAGAGTATTGCACATCCATTCCCAGCCAGCAGGGGACAAGTTTAATCCCTGTAAGTCATCCAGCGTTTCTCAAACTTGGCAATTTTTGTGGACTTCAAGTCACAGAATTCCCCAGCCTGCATGCAGTTTGCAGGTAACTAAATGGTTTATCCAGGGAAAGCAGGAACTGTATTAAATTGGACTCCAGGGTTGACCGAGTACACCACCTCCAAATTTGTGACGTCCCCTAAAATTTGCTGGCAACCCCCAAGTGATCGCAATAAATAAATAAAAACACAAACGTAGTTATTTAGCGTATGACACAATACACTCCAATAGTATCTTTTCACTAGCCTCCACTAGTTGTGACACTACTTAGGTTTTACAAAAGCAGCCGAGGCCATTAAGTGGATGCTCCAGTCAGAGCTGAAGAAGCTTCTTGTATGAGAAGCGAAACGTCTTCAAAGAAAATTAAGAAAGTCCAGTTGCCTCCTGAAAAAGCATCTTTGGGACAATTATGACCCGGATGACTGAGAATCTCCATAGACAGTGAGAGAGAATGCGGGATACTTAAGGCACTGGACTAGAAATCGGAAGACTGTCGGTTCTAGTCCCACCTTAGGCATGAAAGTCAACTGTGGTGACCTTGGGGTCAGTCCTTCTCTCTTGATCCTAGTAAGGAGGCAATGCCAAACCACCAGCTTCCCATCATAGCTATCTGCAATTGCATTGACGCACGACCGAATGTGTGCAGCTGGGGCCTGCGCACACCTGCAAGATATCGTGTAGATCTATCTATCTATCTATCTATCTATCTATCTTATCTATCTATCTATCTATCTATCTATCTATCTATCTATCTATCTATCTATCTATCTATCTATCTATCTATCTATCTATCTATCTATCTATCTATCTATCTATCATCTATCTATCTATCTATCTAATATAAAGGAGGCTGCACTTCAATGGTTAGAAGGCCTATTGGTATCTGAACAAAAATCTTTTTAACATTTATATTTTATTGTGTTTTTCTAATCTAGGTGAAATGTTAATATATACTGCAAGTCCATGTATGATATGCCATACGCTAAATAAATAAGTAAACAACCGCCCAATCAAGAAACTACCAGGAACACCTCCATCAACCCTGATAGGACAAGCCACTAAGTATATAAAGAGAGAGCAAATTGCTCTCTCTTCTAGCACTGATGATGTTACCTAGTTGGGTCACGAAACGTCTGCAAAAAAACCACCAAGCTCAGAGAGCACCAAGGACCCTGAAGAGACAATGTTGTTGGATGATGGACCAAGTGGCCCCTTTAGCTCCGGCTTTATTATTCATATAAAAACAATGATATGCGTGTGTGTGTGTGTGCGCCCGTGCGTGCGTGGGTGTATGATAATACTATATAATTTATATTATGATGACATTTATCTGCCCCATCTCGCCTAGCGGTTTAGAAAGCCCCTTTAGATTACAGTCAGTCAATATGGGCTGAGCAAGTGAAGATGGAGGCAGCCGAGATTTCCTTCCCTCCTCTGTCCCCTCGCACTTTACATATGCCCAGAGGCACCATGCACACTTAGAAGCAGCTGCCCGCCGGCCTCCCCGCCCGTCCCTTGTTTCTTCCATCCCTAAACCCTCCATTCCAGATTCACCCGCCTGGGATTGCCTCGATGCCTATGCTTTGCGACGTAAAACTGTGCCGAAAGAAATAAGACCTTTTGAATGGGATTTTAAAGTTATTATCCTCTATCTTTATTAGTAACGCCTTATTAATGTTAATAGGGCGAAGGGAAGCCCTTTTGCTGCGACGCTGGGACACAAAAACATCACCTAATATTACTGAGGTTTCATTCATAAATACTACACTTAAAACTCCATTTAAAAGCTTTATTTCTTTTTGTGGCTGCTCGGCTCACCTGCGGTAGTACGAGGCTTTTTTCTCTTCTTGCGGCAGCGTAGAGCAGAAAAGAGGACAGGAAGTTGCCGACGGATTCCCAGGAGGTCTTCTATGCGAGGTGGTGGCCGTCAAAAGCCCTGGGGGACATAGCATGAACGACAAGAAATCTCTAATGGTGAGAAGGCGCTGCGATAGGAAGTTCGAGGATACTAAAAGCGGGGGGGACGGACAAAGATTCGGCCATGAAGAAGGTCATTCAAATGAATTGGGGATGGCCAAGTTTGGACGGACGGAGGGTCTCCCATGCCGAGTAAGGTCTAGAGTGTTAATGCTATGGGACGAAAAAACGTGCCCTCCTGTGGTCAAAACGGGTATTGCGGCCGCCGAAATAAATAAACCATTTGAATGGGATTTTAAGGTTATTATTCTCTATCTTTATTATTAACGCCTTATTAATATTAATAGGGCGACGGGAGGCCCTTTTGCTGCGACCCTGGGGCAGAGTAAGATAACCTAATATTAGTAAGGTTTTATTAATAAAGAATAATAAACTTAAAACGCCATTTAAAAGGTTTATTTCTTTGGTGGCTGCTGCACCTGCTTGTCCCTTAGCGAGAGATGGCGCGGCCTTCAAAAAGGCCTATGATGATGAATTAAGGTTACTTTGATAGGTGCTAACTTTAAAGAAAAACCTCACCAAACATACATAAATTTATTGCTATGGTTAATATTAAAAGGAGTGAGATTAGATTTTACCTTCGCTGCTAGTTTTGAAACTGACGCATTTATTAAAATGTTTTATGTCTACCTACATCACACCTATTTCTTGCTGCACTTAGTTTCTATCTTCCTCTATGCCCATTCGTGAATTATCATTTGTCACTGGGGTGAAAAATAACAGCTAGTCAATTGGGTGGAAGGTGCCAGCTAGAAAGTGGGGGGGGGGGGGCTGAGTTTTAGTACCACCTTAGGTATGAGAAACCAGCTTTGGGCCAATTCCTCTCCTAGTCAGCCTAAGTCTAACCCTAACCCTAGGGCTGTTGTTGCATGGCGAAAATAAGAGAAGGAAGGAGCATTAGATATATTTGCCGCCTTGAGTTATTTATAAAAAAATAACAAAGGCTGCATTACAAAAATACGCAAAAAGTCATCTGGGTCAGTCACTCCAAAACCAGCTTTGGGCCAGTCACTCTCTCTCGGCCCTAGGAAGGAAGCAACGGCAAACCATTTGTCTGAAATGGTATAGGGTTGCCTGCCTAAGCAGGGGGTTGGACTAGAAGACCTCCAAGCTCCCTTCCAACTCGGTTATTCTATTCTAACCGCAGCTGGGGGGGAAAACCTTGCCAAGAAAACCGCAGGGATTTGGTCAGGCAATGGCCAGGAGTCGAGACTAAGTGGAAAGCACCAAATAATATTAAGAATAACAGCAATAACTTGCTAAACGCCCGGCTCCCTCCGGTCATGTTACTAGAAGGGAGTGCGAACAAAGGCAATTGAGTTCATCGGGCAACGCGTGTCGTGGGAACGCAACTCCTAGTACCCACGCCGAGCGGCAGATTCGGGGAAGCTTCCCTGAAGCCCCCGCCTCACCTGGCCTTGCTGCAAAGGCAGCAGCGCCGCCGCCTCCACCTTTGCCTTCTCCTTCGCCCCGGGACAGCCTTCTCGGGGCGTCGCCGGGCTGTGACACCATCAGAAGGCGCGTCCCCTATTTCGGCAGAGAAGCCGAAAGGCACCATAGAGGTAGGAAAGGAGAGCGGAGGAAAGACTGGGCTTTCCCCTCTTGAAACCGTCGAACTTGGGAATCGCCATAGAAATGTAACCAGAGAGCTCGGATGGAAATGGTAGAGCGGCCGGTAGAACCAAGACTTCCGAGTTTGCTGGAGCAGATATGGAGGAAGACTTTGGATTGGAGTTAAGGACGGAAAAAAGACAATGCAGAAATCTGGATTGTATTGGGGGCGCCCTATATAAAAGGCCCCCGCAAAGGGGGAGTGTCACAGAGTATTGCACATCCATTCCCAGCCAGCAGGGGACAAGTTTAATCCCTATAAGTCATCCAGCGTTTCTCAAACTTGGCAATTTTTGTGGACTTCAAGTCCCAGAATTCCCCAGCCTGCATGCAGTTTGCAGGTAACTAAATGGTTTATCCAGGGAAAGCGGGAACTGTATTAAATTGGACTCCAGGGTTGACCGAGTACACCACCTCCAAATTTGTGACGTCCCCTAAACTTTGCTGGCGACCCCCAAGTGATCGCAATAAATAAATAAAAACACAAACGTATTTATTTAGCGTATGACACAATACACTCCAATAGTATCTTTTCACTAGCCTCCACTAGTTGTGACACTACTTAGGTTTTACAAAAGCAGCCGAGGCCATTAAGTGGATGCTCCAGTCAGAGCTGAAGAAGCTTCTTGTATGAGAAGCGAAACGTCTTCAAAGAAAATTAAGAAAGTCCAGTTGCCTCCTGAAAAAGCATCTTTGGGACAATTATGACCCGGATGACTGAGAATCTCAATAGACAGTGAGAGACAATGCGGGATACTTAAGGCACGGGACTAGAAATCGGAAGACTGTCGGTTCTAGTCCCACCTTAGGCATGAAAGTCAACTGTGCAAACCTGCAACATATCGTGTAGATCTATCTATCTATCTATCTATCTATCTATCTATCTATCTATCTATCTATCTATCTATCTATCTATCTATCTATCTATCTATCTATCTATTTATCTAATATAAAGGAGGCTGCACTTCAATGGTTAGACGGCCTATTGGTATCTGAACAAAAATCTTTTTAACATTTATATTTTATTGTGTTTTTCTAATCTAGGTGAAATGTTAATATATACTGCAAGTCCATGTATGATATGCCATACGCTAAATAAATAAGTAAACAACCGCCCAATCAAGAAACTACCAGGAACACCTCCATCAACACTGATAGGACAAGCCACTAAGTATATAAAGAGAGAACAAATTCCTCTCTCTTCTAGCACCGATGATGTTACCTAGTTGGGTCACGAAACGTCTGCAAGAAAACCACCAAGCTCAGAGAGCACCAAGGACCCCTGAAGAGACAATGTTGTTGGATGATGGACCAAGTGGCCCCTTAGCTCCGGCTTTATTATTTATATAATAACAATGATATGCGTGTGTGTGTGTGTGTGTGTGCGTGCGTGGGTGTATGATAATACTATATAATTTATATTATGATTGCATTTATCTGCCCCATCTCGCCTAGAGGTTTAGAAAGCCCTTTTTGCTTCCCAGTCAGTCAATATGGGCTGAGCAAGTGAAGCTGGAGGCAGCCAAGATTTCCTTCCCTCCACTTTCCCCTCGCACTTTACATATGCCCAGAGGCACCGTGCACACTTAGAAGCAGCTGCCCGCCGGCCTCCCCGCCCGTCCCTTGTTTCTTCCATCCCTAAACCCTCCATTCCAGATTCACCCGACTGGGATTGCCTCGATGCCTATGCTTTGCGACGTAAAACTGTGCCGAAAGAAATAAGACCTTTTGAATGGGATTTTAAAGTTATTATCCTCTATCTTTATTAGTAACGCCTTATTAATGTTAATAGGGCGAAGGGAAGCCCTTTTGCTGCGACGCGGGGACACAAAAACATCACCTAATATTACTGAGGTTTCATTCATAAATACTACACTTAAAACTCCATTTAAAAGCTTTATTTCTTTTTGTGGCTGCTCGGCTCACCTGCGGTAGTACGAGTTGGGTCACGAAACGTCTGCACGGAAACCACCAAGCTCAGAGAGCACCAAGGACCCCTGAAGAGAGAATGTTGTTGGATGATGGACCAAGTGGCCCCCTTTAGCTCCGGCTTTATTATTTATAAATAAGCAATGATATTCGTGTGTGTGTTGTGCCGCGCCCGTGCGCGGTGTATGATCATACTATATAATTTATATTAATGATGACTTTATCTGCCCATCCGCCTAGAGGTTTAAGAAAGCCCCTTTTAGTCTTCTCAGTCAGTCAATATGGCTGAGCAGTGAAGCTAGAGGCCAGCCAGATTTCCTTCCCTCCTCTTTCCCCTCGCACTTTACATATGCCCAGAGGCACCATGCACACTTAGAAGCAGCTACCCGCCGGCCTCCCCGCCCGTCCCTCGTTTCTTCCATCCCTAAACCCTACATTCCAGATTCACCCGCCTGGGATTGCCTCGATGCCTATGCTTTGCGACGTAAAACTGTGCCGAAAGAAATAGACCTTTTGAATGAGATTTTAAAGTTATTATCCTCTATCTTTATTAGTAACGCCTTATTAATGTTAATAGGGCGAAGGGAAGCCCTTTTGCTGCGACGCGGGGACACAAAAACATCACCTAATATTACTGAGGTTTCATTCATAAATACTACACTTAAAACTCCATTTAAAAGCTTTATTTCTTTTTGTGGCTGCTCGGCTCACCTGCGGTAGTACGAGGTTTTTTTCTCTTCTTGCGGCAGCGTAGAGCAGAAAAGAGGACAGGAAGTTGCCGACGGGATGCACAGGAGGTCTCTATGGCGAGAAGGTGGCCGTCAAAAGCCCTGGGGGACGATAGCAGGAACGACAGAAATCTTCTATGGTGAGAAGGCCGCTGCGAGAGGAGTTGCGAGGGGGGGGATGACTAAAAGCGAACGGGACAAAGCGTCCGGGCCATATAGGAAGGTCGTTCTCAAATGATTGGGGGATGGCCAATTTGGACGGACGGAGGTCGGCATGCCGAGAAGGCTAGATGTTAAAACATGCTATGGGAAAACAACAAAAAAAAAAAAAACGGAAAACGTGCCCTCCTGTGGTCAAAACGGGCCATATGCGGCCGCCGAATAAATAAACCTTTTGAATGGGATTTTAAGGTTGATTATTCTCTATCTTTATTATTAACGCCTTATTAATAGTAATAGGGCGACGGGAGGCCCTTTTGCTGAGACCCTGGGGCAGAGTAAGATAACCTAATATTAGTATGGTTTTATTAACAAAGAATAATAAACTTAAAACGCCATTTAAAAGGTTTATTTCTTTTGGGGGCTGCTGTACCTGCTTGTCCCTTAGCGAGAGATGGCGCGGCCTTCAAAAAGGCCTGTAATGATGAATTAAGGTTACTTTGATAGGTGCTAACTTTAAAGATAAACCTCACCAAACATACATAAATTTATTGCTATGCTTAATATTAAAATGAATGAGATTAGATTTTACCTTCGCTGCTAGTTTTGAAACTGACGCATTTATTAAAATGTTTTATGTCTACCTACATCACACTAATTTCTTGCTGCATCTTAGTTTCTAATCTTCCTAGTATGCCCATTGGTGAATATCATTTCACTGGGGTGAAAAATAGACAGCTAGTCAATTGGGGTGGAAGGTGCCAGGCTAGAAATTGGGGGTGGGGGCTGAGTTTTAGTACCACCTTAGGTATGAGAAACCAGCTTTGGGCCAATTCCTCTCCTAGTCAGCCTAAGTCTAACCCTAACCCTGGGGCTGTTGCTGCATGGCGAAAATAAGAGAAGGAAGGAGCATTAGATATATTTGCCGCCTTGAGTTATTTATTAAAAAATAACAAAGGCTGCATTAAAAAAATACGCAAAAAGTCATCTGGGTCAGTCACTCCAAAACCAGCTTTGGGCCAGTCACTCTCTCTCGGCCCTAGGAAGGAAGCAACGGCAAACCATTTGTCTGAAATGGTATAGGGTTGCCTGCCTAAGCAGGGGGTTGGACTAGAAGACCTCCAAGGTCCCTTCCAACTCGGTTATTCTATCCTAACCGCAGCTGGGGGGAAAAACCTTGCCAAGAAAACCGCAGGGATTTGGTCAGGCAATGGCCAGGAGTCGAGACTAAGTGGAAAGCACCAAATAATATCAAGAATAACAGCAATAACTTACTAAACGCCCGGCTCCCTCCGGTGATGTTACTAGAAGGGAGTGCGAACACAGGCAATTGAGTTCATCGGGCAACGCGTGTCGTGGGAACGCAACTCCTAGTACCCACGCCGCCCGTGAAAAGGCGGCGTCGAGCGGCAGATTCGGGGAAGCTTCCCTGAAGCCCCCCCTCACCTGGCCTTGATGCAAAGGCAGCAGCGCCGCCGGCTCCACCTTTGCCTTCTCCTTGGCCGCGGGACAGCCTTCTCGGGGCGTCGCCGGGCTGTGACGCCATCAGAAGGCGCGTCCCCTATTTCGGCAGAGAAGCGGAAAGGCACCATAGAGGTAGGAAAGGAGAGCGAAGGGAAGAGTGGGCTTTCCCCTCTTCAAACCGTCGAACTTGGGAATCGCCATAGATATGTAACCAGAGAGCTCGGGTGGAAATGGTAGAGCGGCCGGTAGAACCAAGACTTCCGAGTTTGCTGGAGCATATATGGAGGAAGACTTTGGATTGGAGTTAAGGACGGAAAAAAGACAATGCAGAAATCTGGATTGTATTGGGGGCGCCCTATATAAAAGCCCCCCGCCAAGGTGGAGTGTCACAGAGTATTGCACATCCATTCCCAGCCAGCAGGGGACAGGTTTAATCCCTATAAGTCATCCAGCGTTTCTCAAACTTGGCAATTTTTGTGGACTTCAAGTCCCAGAATTCCCCAGCCTACATGCACTTTGCAGGTAACTAAATGGTTTATCCAGGAAAAGCAGGAACTGTATTAAATTGGACTCCAGGGTTGACCAAGTACACCACCTCCAAATTTGTGACGTCCCCTAAAATTTGCTGGCGACCGACCCCCAAGTGATCACAATAAATAAATAAAAACACAAACGTATTTATTTAGCGTATGACACAATACACTCCAATAGTATCTTTTCACTAGCCTCCACTAGTTGTGACCACTACTAGTTTTACAAAAGCAGCCGAGGCCATTAATGATGCTCCAGTCATAGCTGAAGAAGCGTCTTGTATTAAAGCGACGTCTTCAAAGAAATTAAGAAAGTCCATTGCCTCCTGAAAAGCATCTTGGGACAATTATGACCCGGATGGCTGAGAATCTCCTAGCAGTGAGGAGACAATGGCGGATACTTAAGGCACGTGACTAGAAATCGGAAGACTGTCGTTCTATCCCACCTTAGTCCATGAAAGTCACTGTGCAAACCTGGCAACATATCGTGTAGATCTATCTATCTATCTATCTATCTATCTATCTATCTATCTATCTATCTATCTATCTATCTATCTATCTATCTATCTATCTATCTATCTATCTATCTAATATAAAGGAGGCTGCACTTCAATGGTTAGACGGCCTATTGGTAACTGAACAAAAATCTTTTTAACATTTATATTTTATTGTGTTTTTCTAATCGAGGTGAAATTTAATATATACTCCTGCAAGTCCATGTTATGATATGCCATAACACTAAATAAATAATAAAACAAACCGCCCAAAATCAAAAGAAACTACCCGGAACCTCTCCATCAACACTGATAGGACAGCCACTACGTATTAGAGACGAAGCAAATTCCTCTCATCTTCTAGCACTGATGATGGTACCTAGTTGGGTCACGAAACGTCTGCAAAAAAACCACCAAGCTCAGAGAGCACCAAGGACCCCTGAAGAGACAATGTTGTTGGATGATGGACCAAGTGGCCCCTTTAGCTCCGGCTTTATTATTCATATAACAACAATGATATGCGTGTGTGTGTGTGTGTGTGCGCGCGCGCGTGCGTGGGTGTATGATAATACTATATAATTTATATTATGATGACATTTATCTGCACCATCTCGCCTAGAGGTTTAGAAAGCCCCTTTTAGCTTCCCAGTCAGTCAATATGGGCTGAGCAAGTGAAGCAGGAGGCAGCCGAGATTTCCTTCCCTCCTCTTTCCCCTCGCACTTTACATATGCCCAGAGGCACCATGCACACTTAGAAGCAGCTGCCCGCCGGCCTCCCCGCCCGTCCCTTGTTTCTTCCATCCCTAAACCCTCCATTCCAGATTCACCCGCCTGGGATTGCCTCGATGCCTATGCTTTGCGACGTAAAACTGTGCCGAAAGAAATAAGACCTTTTGAATGGGATTTTAAAGTTATTATCCTCTATCTTTATTAGTACCGCCTTATTAATGTTAATAGGGCGAAGGGAAGCCCTTTTGCTGCGACGCGGGGACACAAAAACATCACTATATTACTGGAGGTTTTCACTGAATAAATACTGACACATAAAACGCCATTTAAAAGCTTTATTTCTTTTTGTGGCTGCTCGTCTCACCTGAGTAGTACAGTTGGGTCACGAAACGTCTGCAAGGAAACCGACCACTCGAGAGCACCAAGGACCCCTGAAGAGAGAATGTTGTTTGGATGATGTACCAATTGGCCCCTTTAGCTCCGGCGTATTATTTAGTTAATAACAATGATATGCGTGTGTGTGTGTGTGCGCGCGCCGTGCGCGGGTGTTAATGATAATACTACTAATTTATATTATTGACATTTTCTCCCATCTCGCCTAGAGTTTGAGAAAGCCCCTTTAGCTCCCAGTCCGTCATATGAGGCTGAGCAAGTGAAGCTGAGGCAGCCGAGATTTCCTTCCCTCCTCTTTCCCCTCGCACTTTACATATGCCCAGAGGCACCATGCCCACTTAGAAGCAGCTACCCGCCGGCCTCCCCGCCCGTCCCTCGTTTCTTCCATCCCTAAACCCTCCATTCCAGATTCACCCGCCTGGGATTGCCTCGATGCCTATGCTTTGCGACGTAAAACTGTGCCGAAAGAAATAGACCTTTTGAATGAGATTTTAAAGTTATTATCCTCTATCTTTATTAGTAACGCCTTATTAATGTTAATAGGGCGAAGGGAAGCCCTTTTGCTGCGACGCGGGGACACAAAAACATCACCTAATATTACTGATGTTTCATTCATAAATACTACACTTAAAACTCCATTTAAAAGCTTTATTTCTTTTTGTGGCTGCTCGGCTCACCTGCGGTAGTACGAGGCTTTTTTCTCTTCTTGCGGCAGCGTAGAGCAGAAAAGAGGACAGGAAGTTGCCGACGGGATGCACAGGAGGTCTCTATGGCGAGGTGGTGGCCGTCAAAAGCCCTGGGGGACGATAGCAGGAACGGACAAGAAATCTCTATGGTGAGAAGGCCGCTGCGAGAGGAAGTTGCGAGGGATGACTAAAAGCGACGGACAAAGAGTCGGCCATGATAGGAAGGTCGATTCCAAATGAATTGGGGGATGGCCAATTTGGACGGACGGGAGGTCGCCATGCCGAGAAAGGTCTAGGTGTTAATGCTATGGGACGGAAAAACGTGCCCTCCTGTGGTCAAAATGGGCATTGCGGCCGCCGAAATAAATAAACCTTTTGAATGGGATTTTAAGGTTATTCTTCTCTATCTTTATTATTAACGCCTTATTAATATTAATAGGGCGACGGGAGGCCCTTTTGCTGCGACCCTGGGGCAGAATAAGATAACCTAATATTAGTAAGGTTTTATTAATAAAGAATAATAAACTTAAAACGCCATTTAAAAGGTTTATTTCTTTGGTGGCTGCTGCACCTGCTTGTCCCTTAGCGAGAGATGGCGCGGCCTTCAAAAAGGCCTATGATGATGAATTAAGGTTACTTTGATAGGTGCTAACTTTAAAGATAAACCTCACCAAACATATATAAATTTATTGCTATGGTTAATATTAAAAGGAGTGAGATTAGATTTTACCTTCGCTGCTAGTTTTGAAACTGACGCATTTATTAAAATGTTTTATGTCTACCTACATCACACCTATTTCTGCTGCAATCTTAGTTTCTCATCTTCCTAGTATGTCCCTCTTGAAATATCATTGTCACTGGGGTGAAATTAACAGCTATCAATTGGGGTGGAAGGGGCCCAGCTAGCATTGGGGGTGGGGCTGAGTTTTTAGTACCACCTTGAGTTGGATAACCCAGCTTTTGGCCAATTCCTCTCCTATCAGAGCCTAAGTCTAACCCTACCTAGGGCTGTTGCTGCATGGCAATGCGAAAATAAGAGAAGGAAGGACATTAGATATTTTGCCGCCTTGAGTTTATTATAAAAATAACAAATGGCTGCATTAAAAAAAATACGCAAAAAGTAAGCTGGGTCGTCATCCAACACCACTTGGGCCAGTCACTCCGATTCTCGCCCTAGGAAGAGCACGGCACATTGTCTGAAATGGTAGAGGGTTGCCTGCCTAAGCAGGGGGTTGGACTAGAAGACCTCCAAGGTCCCTTCCAACTCGGTTATTCTATTCTAACCGCAGCTGGGGGGGGAAACCTTGCCAAGAAAACCGCAGGGATTTGGTCAGGCAATGGCCAGGAGTCGAGACTAAGTGGAAAGCACCAAATAATATTAAGAATAACAGCAATAACTTGCTAAACGCCCGGCTCCCTCCGGTCACGTTACTAGAAGGGAGTGCGAACACAGGCAATTGAGTTCATCGGGCAACGCGTGTCGGGGGAACGCAACTCCTAGTACCCACGCCGAGCGCAGTTCCGGGGAGCTTCCCTGAAGCCCCCCGCCTCACCTGGCCTTGATGCAAAGGCCAGCCGCCGCCGCCGGCTCCACCTTTTGGCCTTCTCTTCGCCGAGGGACAAGCCTTCTCGGGGCGTCGCCGGGCTGTGACGCCATCAGAGGCGCGTCCCCTATTTCGGCAGAGAAGCGGAAAGGCACCATAGAGGTAGGAAGGAGAGCGAGGGCAACTGGGCTTTCCGCTCTTGAACCATCCCACTTGGAATCGCCAGAGAAATGTACCAGAAGCGCGGGTGAAATGGTAGAGCGGCCGGTAGAACCAAGACTTCCGAGTTTGCTGGAGCATATATGGAGGAAGACTTTGGATTGGAGGTAAGGACGGAAAAAAGACAATGCAGAAATCTGGATTGTATTGGGGGCGCCCTATATAAAAGCCCCCCGCAAAGGTGGAGTGTCACAGAGTATTGCACATCCATTCCCAGCCAGCAGGGGACAAGTTTAATCCCTATAAGTCATCCAGCGTTTCTCAAACTTGGCAATTTTTGTGGACTTCAAGTCCCAGAATTCCCCAGCCTGCATGTACTTTGCAGGTAACTAAATGGTTTATCCAGGAAAAGCAGGAACTGTATTAAATTGGACTCCAGGGTTGACCGAGTACAAATTTGTGACGTCCAAATTTGTGACGTCCCCTAAAATTTGCTGGCGACCCCCAAGTGATCGCAATAAATAAATAAAAACACAAACGTATTTATTTAGCGTATGACACAATACACTCCAATAGTATCTTTTCACTAGCCTCCACTAGCTGTGACACTACTTAGGTTTTACGAAAGCAGCCGAGGCCATTAAGTGATGCTCCAGTCAGAGCTGAAGAAGCTTCTTGTATGAGAAGCGAAACGTCTTCAAAGAAAATTAAGAAAGTCCAGTTGCCTCCTGAAAAAGCATCTTTGGGACAATTATGACCCGGATGACTGAGAATCTCCATAGACAGTGAGAGACAATGCGGGATACTTAAGGCACGGGACTAGAAATCGGAAGACTGTCGGTTCTAGTCCCACTTTAGGCATGAAAGTCAACTGTGCAAACCTGCAACATATCGTGTAGATCGATCTATCTATCTATCTATCTATCTATCTATCTATCTATCTATCTATCTATCTATCTATCTATCTATCTATCTATCTATCTACCTATCTATCTATCTATCTATCTATCTATCTATCTATCTAATATAAAGGATGCTGCGCTTCAATGGTTAGACGGCCTATTGGTATCTGAACAAAAATCTTTTTAACATTTATATTTTATTGTGTTTTTCTAATCTAGGTGAAATGTTAATATATACTGCAAGTCTATGTATGATATGCCATACACTAAATAAATAAGTAAACAACCGCCCAATCAAGAAACTACCAGGAACACCTCCATCAACCCTGATAGGACAAGCCACTATATAAGAGAGAGCAAGAGTCCTCTCTCTTCTAGCACTGATGATGTTACCTAGTGGGCTCTACGAAACGCTGCAAAAAAACCACCAAGCTCAGAGAGCACCAAGGCCCTGAAGAGAGAATGTTGTTGGATGATGGACCAAGTGGCCCCTTTATCTCCGGCTTTATTATTTATATAATAACAATGATATGCGTGTGTGTGTGTGTGTGTGCGTGCGCCCGTGCGCGGGTGTATGATAATACTATATAATTTATATTATGATGACATTTATCTGCCCCATCTCGCCTAGAGGTTTAGAAAGCCCCTTTTAGCTTCCCAGTCAGTCAATATGGGCTGAGCAAGTGAAGCTAGAGGCAGCCGAGATTTCCTTCCCTCCTCTTTCCCCTCGCACTTTACATATGCCCAGAGGCACCATGCACACTTAGAAGCAGCTACCCGCCGGCCTCCCCGCCCGTCCCCCGTTTCTTCCATCCCTAACC